>CAXAKS010000286.1:5000-88040 GCA_963969495.1 Ceratothoa steindachneri | reverse complement strand
GAAATGATCTCTATTAGAATGACAATTTAGGAAAGAACGGTCAGCAATAATTCACAAAGTGTCCAGCGGAGACATTAGGAGATAAATGGATGTCTAGAAAGGACACGAGTAATAATAATGGGTCGATATATACAGGAAGGACTCGACAAAAGCCATAAGCAAAGAGTTTTACCATTATTTATACGTTCGCTTCTTTCAACTGCGACTAAATAAACATGGCGTCTCCAAACAAGAGGCGTGGAGTGACGCTTCGATCTTATTTATAGTTCATACATATCAAGTTACTATGTCGCAACAATCATAGTGTTTACATCTTAATCAAACATTATTTGGATATTATTTTTATTTATTTCTACCCAAAAGCATATGAACATTGTCATCCCATCACTATTAGTAGGTAATAATCTGTGTGCATTCGGAAATGTTCATTACTGGCTTAAAGAAATTTTAAGAATAAGTTTGGTAACTTAGGCCTTATCTTATGCCATAGTTTTCTCAAACTATATTCTTTATATTCTTGAAGTTATCTGTCCTTTCTTCCTAGCACTACTTTAATACGGATTCTTATAGCTTGATTGAGCGTGTTAACAACCTTCTCCACATCCGTTAATTGTTTACTTCATGTTTTCCTTCTGTCTCCATTTCAGTAATCCCGGTAGATGGCTCTGAGGCAATAATCATCGAAGAAGGAATCCCATCTGACAACAAAGATGTGGTAAGTCCTTGCAACACCACTGAATAAACAAACTATATAACAACCCCTAGTTAGCCGAGACATTGGTTGAGGGAGTACAGAGGTAGCACCTATATTTCTCTTGACAGGGGAATGGAGATGTGGTTTTTACTACTTATTTGCATTTTTAATGTCTTTCACAATAGAGTTCTAGAGTTCAATGCAAGATCATGATCAAGAGTTGCCACAACACATGACAGCCACGCTAAGGTTAACCTGACTCAAATCGGACAAACAGCTGGCATCTAACCATACCAAAAGTGGCGTACTTTGCTCAAGATGGGAAAAAAAGGCAATTCTAGAACAGGTGTAAAGATATAATAATGAGTACTAGAAAAATAAATATAATACTGAATGAATGAGTGATTATCGGGAGATGTAGTTGCAAATGCTTCATACAACAGTTTAGTGAGACCAGGAAATCCACATTAATGCATACTAAGCAGGCAAAATGAGAAATGAAATGAGTTACAATCTCAGATAATAATTTATTAATAGTTGTGAGCAATCAAGTGGCTAAAGTAAAGGGTGAGAGTATTTTAACGAGCTTTATAATGTGAGTTTGCAAGAGGAAGCAAGTGAGAAAATTTCTGGTTTTGAGGTTGCAAACCGAGTGCCATATCGAGCTACGGAACCGTTAAATATGCGAACAGTCAATGAGTATGCAAAGGGTAGTAGAGTGGAAGTGGCTGGTAGGTCGCCGAGGTTGCAAGGGGTAGTTGATGTGAATGGTCTGTTTCCTATGTTCATGGATATGAACATAACGATTGGGATTCGTCTTTATGGTGGGTAAAAAAGAAAATCTCTCTAATTCTGCGGTAAACTGGTAGCTTGAAGGGAATGTTATACTGGAAGTTAGGTGTGTTTTAAAGTGTAAGATGACCAATGTAAGAGTTTTGATATACTCGTATGTACGTTTGGGGCTAATGCAGGTGTGTGATTCCGTGGTGGCTGATTAATATATTCATGGATGGATTGCTAATAGATATCATTTTGGGAGTGAGTGTGAGGAGCACGAAGTTGGTGGGAAATGGTAGGTATGAGTCTATATTTTAGTATACCAATTCTTTGGTACAAGATTTCAGCGTGTGAGAAGTTTGTAGTAAATGTTGGCCGAAACATTTGAGCAAGTGTGAGTGTGAAGAGTAGGATGAGCAAGGTGATGATGGTTGGGGGTGATGATGGGGTGGGATGGTGGGTAATAAAATGCGAAGTTTTAAGTTATTAAGAAGCATCGCTGTACATAGAAGGTGGTGTGGATTAGGGAAGCTGCGAAAGAAAACTATGAATGTGAGCAAAGTTTCGGGTGGGAGGAGGTTGAAATCATATGTGAATGCTGTTGTTTGAGAGTGTAATGGGCAAGCAAGTGGTGCGAAAATATATTGGCTCCAATATTAGTGAACAGGTGAGTTATGTTAGGGAAGGGAGAGGATGTTGTGGGTGAGAATGGTAAATTAAGTGATAAACGATCTATGCAGCTGTGTGACAGAAAAAATGCGAATGCGGTTGTGACAGAAGTGGTTCTGGAGTGGAACGACCACTTTTGAGAATAATGGGGGAGGAGAGACATGAATAAAACTATATGAGAGTGAGTGAACTGGTGGGGGAAGGGCTAGAATAAGTGTGGGAACAACGGTGGTAATATTTTGCCCGGGAGTAGAGAACCATTCGTGGCCCAGGGGAGAGTCACCCAACCTGTTAGGCGTCTGGAAAGGACGCCTAAGTATATGGTGACTTACGTGGTCGGAGCTGTCTGCAACTATGTCTCAAACCCGACGCCACGCCAAATTAGCTGCATCTCCGTTCGAGCGGCAAAAATATTTTGGCCCTACTCTCGACGGGAATCGAACGATGTAACTTTATTATGTCTGCCTTTTTTCTTTCCTTTTTTTCTTTCCTTTTTTTCTTACATTTTCATCCGAATCAAACATATCTTCTTCATATTACTTCAAAATTAAGATATTCTGTGGAGAGCCTAACGCCCTCTTTCCCCGTTTGTTGGGTCTATACAGAGGCGAAAAAGATAGTGGGAGATTTAACAGAGCGGCAAAAGACGATCCGAGAGAATTCTCCAGTTTCTCTTAGATCACTAAGGTCTGGAGGTTGTACTGCTCATCCAAATTTCAGCTGAAGCAGGGGGATAAGCCCCCTCCCCTTGCGGTAACCAACATGGCCTCATCTGCACTTAACTTCCTTTCGAAATTTCCGCTTCCACCGACACTCGAATCCATTTAGATGGTAAAGGAAAGAATAGGGATAAGAAGAAGAAGAAGGAGAAAAAACCCAATAAATAGTAGAAGGGTAGCAGCGAAGAATATTGAAAAAAGAGGGCCACATGAATAGCTTCGTTGACCTTAAATTCGAGGAACAAATTCATTGCAAGCAGCCGAGACATTTAAAAGAATTAACCTAACCTAAAAGAACAAATATAAACGCCAATCACGGTCCCTCCTTATTTATTAAATTATTCCTCTCCAAATAATCAGTACTTTATCACTTTAAAGAAAGGTGTTTTAAAAACTTGGCATTGCATAATTTTATGCACTTGCAAGTGGCAGCTTAATATTGTTCCAACACATGAATTGTTTTGGCACATCGAACAAAGGCAAAAAGTAGAGAGCACATGTTTTCGAGGTCGCAAGAATCACTTACTTCTCGAAGTTTGATTGCGAGATTTCAGTGAAGGAGGTGAAAAGATTGAATTTACTGCAAAGGTCGCGAGTTGATGAATCAAATAAATAATATTAATTGAGGAGAGACGTTGTAAAGTTATAGTTTCTAAATCCTCGAGGCAGTAAAAATGATCTGCAGTAAAAGATTCAACGAAGGATAACATCACTTCTAGTAGTGTTCAAGGTCTTTATCATTGGAGATAGAAAAGTGTTAGAAATCGGCTGCAAAATTAGTGTTAGTAACGTAACAAGTTTCCCGGCGTGATGATGTGTGCCAACGTTACTATATCGTCCTTTGATTCCCTCATTGTTTCAATTTGCATTTTAACATAAGTAATCAATCTGTTATTTCTTTGTGCCAAAAACTAAAAACCATGAAATAAACGCAACAGTAGTCTCTCCTCTCTCTCCCTCTCTCTTTCTCTCTCTCTTTCTTTCTCCCTCTATATATATAAGATATATAAAGATATAATAATAAAAGGTAACGATGTAAACTGAACCCTGATTATATTTAAGTCTAATATTTATCTAACATTTTTGCAAGTGAAGCAAACTAGACTTGCCGAAGAATGAAAGTGTGAAATACATATATCTAGTATTTATTAATTTTTAAGTCGGTCAGAATATGGAACAAAAGTTATTAAATAAATCCAGCCCAATTTTCCTATTATTATTATTAATTCTTCACCTAGTTTTTCCTAACTAGTGTTACGAGTGTTCAGTTTCTACTATTCGTGTTTATTCCAGAAAGCCATTCGAAAATTCGTTGAGAGCCGAATACGAAGTCAAACGGAACACGTTGACAGCAATGAAGAAGAAGCTGTCGTACTCACTGCCTCAATTACCCCAGGATCCAAGGGACGGGAGGAAGCTTTAGATATCCCCACCAAAAACGTCATTTCCAAAAGACAATTTTTCAAAGGAGGTTCGAATGACCTCTCCGATTTCATTAAATCCTTTGGGAGTATAATGAGCAGCCTTTTGGAAGCTAATTTAACCGATGGTGAGTTGCCTCACCAACGCCACAAAGGACACAATTTAAAAAATATATTTTTTGAGATTTAATCTTATGTAATGGAGTCGACAAAAAATGTATGGTTCTTATTTAGTGAATTAAAAAATACAATACTTGTCTTGCCAGGAGGATACAAGGACTTTAAATTAAAAAAAGATTAATAGAGGGCTTCTCCAAGGACATGACTCTGCGATGGCAAATTATGTAAATGTGCCCCAATAAATTTGATATAGGAATTTAACTCGTACACATGGTAAACCCGAGGATTTGTCTTTCAAATCCACCTGAATGATTCTTCGTATGAGAAAACACAAAAACTAAAGTGAAAGAGACATGAGGTTAAATTATTTTAACACCTGGCCTAAAAATGAGTATACGTAAATTCTTTAAACTCTTTTAATGGCCGCAATTTTAAATCATTTTCTGCGACATGAAACCTATGCAGTTTATTCTCTAACAGATAACCACCACAAGAAGGGTCTGAAAGGAGAAACAGTTAAACAGAATACATTTCCGTCTGGCGGATACGAATTTAGTAATAACAATGCAGTTACGAGAGAAATCTCTCGCCCCATTCATTCTGCATCGGGCAGGCTGGGGAACATCCTCATCCATACCAAGCAAGTGGATGAAGAGCGTCCCCCAGCTTGCCCAACGCAGACGGAGCTTGCTAGCGTAGCTGCATATCATAACTGTGTCAGTGAAGTTTATTTAAAAAAAAAGTAATCGCAGTAGTCAAAAGTAGGCTTAGGGATTTTAAAAAAATAAGTCGTTGGACGATACACCTCTTACAGAAAAACCGAAAAGGGTTAATGACGACGAAATGAATCATGTATTGAATTAAATCCCCCCCAAATGTGTTACACAATTATATTAGTGGTTAACGCAAGAAAAAAGAACATCTGTCTGCTTCAGCACCACGGCAAAAATAGAGCATCGGGAATTTATCTGCATAGAATCCACAAACTGCTCTAATTTTTTCCGTCAACAAATATTTTAGAACTTTTCTAAGCACAATAAAGAACATGGAAATAGGAGGTATGAACTTTTGTATTTACTATCTCCTTTTTCTAACTTTTCTTCTTCATTTCAGTTCGAATCGAGGAAATGAAAAGGAATCCGGAGAAGAAAACAAGAAATAATTGAGTCATTTTCACATCCTCTCCGACATTTCTATTTATTTATACAGCAAGTACTCTCTGAGTACCTTCAATCCTCTCACCATGGAGCAAGTTTTATACAAGTATTTTCTACCTACTTTCATCGCTATAGCTATATTTCATATTCCTTGTACAGTGGCCTGTAATAATGTATGTCTTTCCTGGAAAGGGGGACACAGAATTCTATCCCCCTTGGTGTTACGTGGGTGTAGTAGGTGGCGATTCTAGGTGTTTGGGGTAGAACCTGTTGGCTGACTCACTAGTACTCCTGTTAAAGCGAGTGTAGTGACAAGTTCTGCCATATATATTTGATGGGCAAACGAGGGGTACAATAGAACTGTACAGTGATAATTATTGCAAATCATATTTTTGTAGTTATGTAAAAACTATTTTAGCTCAGTGATAACTATTTCGTGAAGTAATGTCGAACAGTATAGAAAATTGCTCCAGAATTCTCACCTTATTTTGTAAATATACTCTCTGAAAGAGTTACAATACAATTATGATTTTATGTTGTTCTTATAATCTCAGCCAAAATCACACACACACACACACACACACACACACACACACATATATATATATATATATATATATATATATATATATATATATATTATACACGAAATCCAGAAGGAGAAATGGAAAAAATTATGCTTGCGGAAATCACAATTATATGTTTTTTTTTCTAAATATCTTGAGAATTATTCCTGTACTATTTTTAATGAGAACATAATGAAGAGGCAAAGTAATCAGTGAAAATGAGACGCAATCGTCTTAAACCTCCAACCCCGTAATCCGAGACACGATGGTGTCTCAGGCAGTTTAATCCTGGTGAAAATACGATCCTTAAATTGGTCGCATTGTTCTTTAAGGCTTTTGTTCGCTACGCATCACAGAGTCCTTACCTATTTTCATCTCTGTTTCATTCTTAGTTTGTATTTGTTACTCACTCACTCTTAAGCCTTTATTTGTGAGTTTTCCTTCTTGAGTTGAATTCTTTTTTCCCTCTTATATGTGACTCCTTTAATGTAAAGTCTTATAGAAACTAAAGAAAATATACTCTATATTTTTACTAGGAATCCCGCTAAGAATCAAAGGAGGCATTTATTTATCGCCTTTAGTGATGTGACAACCAAATTTATTTAATACTACTCCCCTCTTCCCCTCGCCAATCAAAACCCTATTTTAATCTGCTTTTGCAGCGATGCAGAACAGAAGCTGAAGAAAAGCTATTCCGGAACTTGTAATTTTTCGTCACAATTATAAAAAAAAATTTAAATGGATGAACTGCACAGTCAAGAACTAAACTGAAAATTATAGGATGGGATATATATATATATATATATATATATATATATATATATATATATATATATATATATACATATAGGGGATGGACAAAATAATTGGAACACGTTTTAAATTCAATGAATATTTATTTAATACGGAGTTGGTCCTCCTTTTGCTTTCTGAAAAGCGTCGATGTGTCTTGGAATTGATCCATACAACTTCCTGACTTCATTAAGAGGAATCTTGAGCCATTCTTCTTTCAATACCTGCTCCAGCTGTTTCAGACACGACGGTGGAGGGTAACGACTTCTAACTTGTCACTCCAAGATGCACCAAATGATCAATAATATTAAGATCTGGAGATTGCGGGGGCGACTTCATGTGTTGTAGCTCACTCCTTTGTTCTTCATACAAATTCTTAACCACATGAGCGGTGTGTATTCGGGCATTTTCCTCTTGGAAAAAAAATACTCACCATCAGGAAATAATGTCTGGACGATGGAATGGACTTGGTCTTCCAAAATATTCAGATATTCGTTATTGTTGATCCTACCATCCGGGGTAACGATTTGACCGAGAGAATTCCAAGATATGGCTGCCCAAACCATCACTGACCCTCCTCCGTGCTTCACTGTAGGAAGAAGGCAGTCAGGATTAAAAGCTTCCCAGGGCTGCCTCCACACATGAACCTGCCCTGCAGTGGGGAAAAGAAAAAAACTGGATTCGTCGGAGAATATTACTTGTTTCCATTGGTCTGTCGACCAGCCCTTGTGATCTCTACACCAGTTCAGCCTTTTCTTAATGTTTTGATGAGAAAGCAGAGGCTTCTTGATGGCGGCTCTTCCATGATATGCGGCTTTATTGAGCTCACGGCGAATAGTTTTGGTTGAAACTGCGCTTGTGAGATGTAAATTCAACTCTGTAGTCACTTTAGGGACAGTTGTCCGGGGATTTTTTATCAGGATGAGTTTCAACAATCGTTGGTCTCTTTCAGTGAGCTTCGAAGTCCTGCCGGAATTAATCCTCCTGCTGGAGGTTTTGCCCCGCTTCTTGAATTTTGTCATGATCCTTGATATGGTAGCTCTCGAAAAACCAAGGAGTTTATCTGTTCTGGTGACGGAAGCTCCTGCAATTCGAGCTCATTTATTTAACTCAGTGAGGTCATGCATCTTAACATCTATAGCACGTTCTGAAAAGAAATACAAATAATCTTTAAAATTAATAAATAAAACTATGTATCTACAATAAAAACAAAACACTCACAATGAAACTTGGATCGATATTCGTAATATTATGGCTCATTGAAATATTGTTAAAATTTTACCGGTACAATTATTTTGTTCACCCTCCCCCCTCTCTCTCTCTCTCTCTCTCTCTCTCTCTCTCTCTCTCTCTCTCTCTCTCTCTCTCTCTCTTTTTTTTTCTCTCTCTCTCTCTTTCTCTCTCTCTCTCTCTTTCTCTCTCTCTCTCTCTCTCTCTCTCTCTCTCTCTCTCTCTCTCTCTCTCTCTATATATATATATATATATATATAACATTTTTAACAAAGTACAAATATGAATGTAATATTAGTTGTGTATAGCTATGAAGGAAAAGTTTGGTATTATCTGTTTAAATGTCACCAAGCTTTTTTTTCTACATTGATGTATTATTATTAATAGAGAGTTTGATTTATGTATTTGGTAGTGAATATTATATCAACCTTAATAAAAGTGTATATAATTTACCTTCAAGTAATGAGTTGGCAAAGAGCACTTATAATTTTCTTTGTTCATATAAGTAAATCTTAGGTAATATTCCGTTTTCAATATTCAGAAAATATTCATGTGGTAAGCTTTGCACCAGCGGAGATTCGTCATTTGTATATTTCTTTAAATTTATAAACAAAGAAATGGAAACATCAAGAATGGAAAATTAATTGCATTAAATTGCATTAGGAACCCGAAGGAAGGATGGTGTGAAGGTTGCTTCCATATTCGGCTTTCCTACTATAAGCTGATTATTTAAACTTTTCAAAAAAAATAATTTAAAACGTACTCGGATTGCGTATATTTTCATGGTAATTTGTCCTATTAGGTTTCAGGGAGTGCTATTTCATCCTCCCATACTCAGGATGTCATTTTCAAATCACTGCCTTGATAATTCTATCAATTCAGTATCACTTTCTCTTATAGGTTTGCCTTAATTTTGTCTGATCAACAAACAGTTTACATGAACAGAAAGAGAAATTAGACTCATATATTATCGATTTAAACCAATTATTTTTCAAGGCTAATTCCATGGGGCCTATAAGATTTCTTCCATTTAAAGGCAGTGCTAGCCGTTTATGTCTTTTTGTATCCTCACTCCTCGCTTTGAGTAGGGCATACCTTGAGAAAGGGTAGAACAACCCATACACGCCAGAAAGACGGATAGATTCCTTTGACCCAAAGCAGGTTGTAGAGGTCAACCAAAAATAACTGAGTGGGGATGGAGAAGATGGACAAATTTGTAGTGGATGCAATCATCACCGGGAGAGGTGGTGCCATAGTGAGACGAAACATCGCGCAGCTCAGAGAGCATTATAAGAGTAGTTCGCGCATGTGGTAAAATATAAAAGGCGAGAATCTATGGCAACCTTATGATCGAGAAACCTTCGAAGATAGCTACTAACGCTACTCAACGAAGCAAAATGGTCAGCCAGAGCTTGGCTGACCAACCGGTCATCGGACACAAGCGAGCCTCCTATGTCCAGAGTGGGGATGGCATGACCAGCGTAGCGACCACGGATCTTATTGAACCGCTTCTAAACCCAAGTCAGCGGCGTGGACGAAGAAATTGAAGATACATACCGGCGCCAAGATTCACGGCGAGCACGACGGACGGTCCTTTGGCGGATGGCACAAGCCCGGTTCCGATCGACCCTATTTCAGACGGTCGGGTTCCGCCTATAACGGGAATGGGAAAACTGATAGGCAGAAATAGCTGACGCGCAATCCTTCGACCACCAGGGGACGGTGGAGCGCCCCGCAACAGGGCACCTCCGCAGAACGAAGCGCTCAGTAGCCTCTAAAATATGAGACCGCTCAATCTACGGTATCGAAGGAAACTCGGGAGGCATCAATAAAAGAAGCCTCCAGGAACCCAACCCAATTTGCTCGCCGCAGATCCCAACGAGGATGGAAGGAAAGGCACGAGCCAGAAAGGGCAGCCGACAGAACTATCGGAAAGTGATCACTCCCGGAAAGGTCGTGCCAAAATTGACCACCGGAAGTCGAAGAAACAGTCGGGCGAACATAAGGACAAGTCTACAGCACTAAACGAATCCGTTTGAACATGGTAAGAAGTAAAGTCTCCGGAATTTAAAAGACAAAGGGAATCGGATAATAAGAGGGACTCAACCACTACACCTCGGGGATTACGGGCAGTATCACCCCAAAATGAGTGGCGAACATTGAAATCACCCAAGTAATAAAAACGGGGTAGGTAACTGACTTGTGAGCTCTAAAAGGTCAGACCGACTCAAACTAAAATCCGGCGAGATGTATACACAACAAACAATTAAAAACTTAGAACTAAAAACCCTCGAAGCAACAGCCTGCAAGGTAGTACGGAGGGGAAGTGGCGCAGAGAATAGCGAAGAGGAAATTAAAAGCGAAGCACCACCATGGGACACGCTCCCGGCCGTGTGGTTGGAATTACACATCCGGAAGTGCCGAGAAGGGGCGAGCCCCAATCTTATTTTCTTGCAAACAGACCATAGAAGGTTAAACGCTAGAAAGCAAGAGCTGGAGTTCCCCCCACTTGGGGGAACCCCCTGACAATTCCACTGTAAGATGACAGACATTACTGTCGTCTCGGCACCAACGTGATGGAGACCTTCGAAGGTTTCCGACTACTAGAAGACCCACAAGGGGCAAGCGACAAATTGCGATGAGCTGGGGAAGGCAACCCGACACGGGCTTAGGCAGCGTGAACGACGCGAGGCGACAGCTGAGAGCCAGACCGAACCCCCCAACATGGACGGATCATGGCCCGGAGGGAAAGGGAGATCGAGCAGAGACGGACGAGAACTAAGATGCGAAGAAGATGGAACAGAAGGCTAAACATGGACAAAGGGTGAGAAGGGCACAGGGTCAGAGGGTAAGGAGGAAATTGGATAAGATGGAGAGGAAGGAGCTGGGTCATAAGGGTAAAGAAGGAACAGGTTCAGAAGGAGATGAAAGAACAGGGGTAGTAGGCAATGGAGACGAAACTGGGGTAGGAGACATAGAAGACTGCACAGAGGTAAGGGGCAATAAAGAAGGGACCGGGGTAGGAGGCAAAGAAGACTGAAACGCGTGAACTACCTCCCGGAAAATGACATTGATGATGCCAGCGAAGGAGGCCAGCGAAGACCGGGGAGAAGAAGACATCAAAACAGATGACGCCTCAACAGCTGACTCGGGGGTCAAACCAGCCTCATCAGAGTCAGTGCGCTTGAACTCCGAACGGGGTTACGAGGAACACTTCCATTTGCGCTGAGGCAAAGCAACGGGAGGAACAGCAGGGGCAGACGCCTGGAGGAACTGCGGGAATCCTCCAGTGTCTCAGCCCGGTCGGTCTCACGGTCCGCGAGAGAGGGAGGAAAATGAGAAGAGACCAATGACAAAGGAGTGGGCGCAACAGAGGAACCGCGAGGAGGGACCAAAGGCAGGGGAAAAGGAGCAACATAGAGACCGCGTAAAGACAAAGAAGGAGTGGGGAGATCGGGAGGAGGACGGCGGGACCACGCCTACCAGAGAACGTCAGAGAAGAGACGGCCGGAGGGGGCGATTTTCCTCCGCACCCTACGATGGGCCTCAAGGATGTCCAGCCTGAGGGAGTCCCGAAGAGCCAAGACCTCTTTCTCAAAAAGGAATACGGGACAAGAACGCGAAGCCGCACTATGGGAACCTCCACAATTAGCGCAACATTCATTATTCCCACAAAAAGAGCCATAATACGCCAACGCACAGGCCGCACCACGACGAACCTGCCTACAATTGCTGTTCATATGGCAAACTGGTAGCAATTAAAACAAAGTCTGGAGAGCTCGAAAATACGGGACACAGGGACACGAAGATAACCAGCACGAACAAACTGGGGCAGATTCTGACGCTCACAGGTAACGATGAGCGTAAACGTAGGAACCTTAGCGGAACCAACAGACTTAGAAACCCTATAGACGTCCGTAACCCTCTGGGACGGAACTTTAGCCTTTAGTCTCGAAACATCATATTGTAATAATTCGTTGGAGCGAATCACTCCCTTAACAAAATTAAGGGGAGGGTGGGGCACAACCGAAAACGGGACCTCCGAAAGGCAGGACAAATTCCGCACGGCACCACATTGTTCTCGCGAAGATACCCCAACCTCTAAATCGTCACTACCACGAGCCCACATATGGCGGGGCGCACCACAGTGGGACTCAAACTCCTCATTCAAATCAAGCACGTTCAATTTCGAAAGCGGTGACCCGGAACTGGAATTCAGCACCAGGAAACGAGGATAATCGAAATCAGGATCTATCTCTTTTGCGAAGGGATCTAACAAGCGTGAAAAAGAGGACTTATTAATGGGCGTAGTACGAGAACCTGAAGTCTGCGACTTCTGGGAGATAATTTTTATTAATATTACCCATATAAAGTAGAGTATAAAAGGGGGTGAAAACTTTGCAGCGCAGTCAATGTTTACCGCCGAGACACTTACTCAGAGCGCCGGCCCAACCAGGAGGGTAAGCCCGTCGACCCCTGACCCAACCATCATTTTACAAATGGCCGCCAGCCTCGGAAATTTACTGATTGGGAAAGCAAAGACCCCCAAGAGCGACACTCTGGATCAGGCCCCCACCAATCAACACAGGCATTACCAGCTAAATGGTCGCGCCTCCTGACGGACAGCTCTGATACGCCGAGATCGACAAATAAACGTAGATGGAAGGACAATGCAGGGTGAAAGAGAATTGGTACAGAAGACGAAGTAGGGGTTAGCAGAAGGAGAGTAAGGATGCCAAGCTGGGGCCGGACAGGGCGCTGAGTCCTGTCAGCATGGCGGCCAGAAGAGCAAGTCGCTGTTCCCCTTACGGGTACCACATTATTAATGCAGGCGCATTGGTGGTACCTTTTTCACAGGTTGACGTGGTACACTTTATTACCTGAGGGAGTCAGAATTAAGTAGTCGACCGGGCCTCGGGGTTCTACTACTGAAAAAGGTCCTTTCAACTGAGATAGGAGCTTATTAGACTCAGATGGCAACAGAAGTAGTACTTCGTCGCCTGCTTCGAATATACGTGTTTTGGATTTGATGTCAAAATAGGTTTTGATTTTTCCAAATTCACCTCAGAATTCTTGAAGGCGAAGTCTACACATCAATCTTGTGATTTGACCATAATTCTTTTAGGATGCTTTCGTCCGTACAATAGCCTGAATGACGCAAATCCGAGCGCTCGGTGTGGGTCTCGACACGCAAATAAAACCACGGGGAGGTAGCGGAGCCATTCTCGCGGTTGGGCGTAGAACAATTTCTTGAGAACTGATTTAAGAGTCCCGTTTAATTTCTCGCACATTCCATTTGAGGCAGGGTGATAAGGGGTTGAGAAAAGGGGTTTGACCAGCAGGAGCTTTCCTACATACTACATCAATTATGAAGTGAATTGATGGCCTCTGTCCTATAGGATCTACTTCGGGATTCCTACTCGGAAAAAAATGGAAGTCAACGCCGCTGAACACGAAATACTCTCAATGTTCACCAAGGGGACCGCATCTGGGAAACGAGTGGCACAATCTACGAGGTTCATAATATAGGAATGTTCCTCACTAGACGGGAGATGGAGAGGGCCTATCAAATCGATCGCAACCCTGAAGAAGGGTTCAGACACGATTGGGGTCTTCTAAAAGGGAGCGGGAAGAACACAACCTTTGGCGCTGACCTTTCGACAGATGTCACAGGACTTGCAAAAGTTAGATATTTCTTTGGCAGCGCCTGGCCAAAAGAAATATTTGAAGACGTGCTGGGCCGTCTTATTATGTCTGTAATGCCAAACCATTGAGCCGTCGTGAGCCATCTGCAGAACTTGACGTACATACATCCTGAGTGCACACAGGGTAGTGACCGGGGCGTTATCTGGTCCTACAAAAGATCGATGCAGCAACGAATCTTTTTCTATGTAGTTAATTCTTCTATTCCTTCGAACGGTTTCGGGCTCCTTTTTTTCTGGCCTTCTCCCACAGGAGTTGCAAACAAGGGCGATTCTTTTGAGCTTCAGCAAACTGATCATTGATGGATAACTTTACGTCCGGGGTTGGCGAGGACGTTAAAGGTACCGGGGTAACGGTATCTTTTGCAGCTTGGGCGGTGGGTTTTGGGGGAGAGCTGCACGCTCTGTCCGATAAAAACAGAGCAAAACTTTTTGGGAGCGGTGACTATATCGGCCCGTACTGTGAAATACTGACACTGTATGTACCACTTTACCACAGGAAACTTAGTGGCACGACCTAAAAAGTCGTGAACGATCACAAATCTCTTATGCTGGGGACTTAGTGGGGGCAACAGCTTGTCCGAGACGAGTATGTATGTGCAACCCGAGTCTCTCATAATGGTTGACACTCGGCACTCATTTATCGTACCGTTCTCAAACTTGAGCCCACCGGGGAAGCTCTTTTTGAAGAGGAAATTTACTTGTTCTTGGAATAAGAAGGAGCACGTGGCGACTGCGATGACGAGGCAGAAGAGTTAGGGGGAAGAGAAGCGGTTACCCAGTGCACCTATTGATTAGCGTTAGTCCTTAGCTGAAATTTCTGGGTGCAGTTATAACTAAGGTGACCAGGTGTGCCACACGTAAAGCATACGATGGGTTTACGCGGGTAGTGAGACGGCGCAGAAGGGAAATTTGTTGGCTTTACGTCTTTTTGTTCACGCTGACGATGAGGCTTGAGTTTAGGGGTCGCTTGAATCTTCACGAAGATACCATTTTTCTTAGCATGGAACTTATTAGGCCCCAACTTATGTTTGGGGGACGGGGGTGACTCTTCCTGATCTCATTGGGATACAGGCTGGAAGCGTAAAGTCGGCTTCCTCTTCACACTCTTTAAACGAAGAAGCTCTTCTATCAGTTACGAAGGCCTTCAATTCTCGGGGAAGGGTAGCCATGAGTTGATCCCTTAAAATAAAGTCGACTAATGACTCATAGTCGTTAGTCACTTGTGAGGATTCTAGCCAAAACTGTAAATTGCGGCGAAGGGTGAACTTAAATTGCTTAAAAGTTTGTCCCGGCTGTATCCTAGCCGAGCGGAATCTAATCCAATAGAACTCCGGATTCATATTAAATGCAGAGAGGAGCTCTGCTTTTAAGGTTGAATAATCCAGGGTTGCTTCAGAGGGAAGAGGAATGAAGATTTCAAGCAGACGAGTGTTTAAGAGGGGGAGAGACGGGCATCTACATCTGATTCTAAATCCCAATTGCTGAATTCGAAAAAAAATTTCAAAGTGGGTCAGATAAGAACAAAAATCTTCTCCGTCTTTATACTCGGGGACTTTTAACCAGGGTGCTTGTGGCTGATGGTTACGTGATCACACATAAGTCATTTCGACATGATCACGGCTTAATTATCTCTCGTGCTGTAGTATTTGTTCTCTCTCTTCTGCTTCTCTCTGTAATTGATCTTTCCTTTCTTCTGCTTCTCTCTGTCTTTCATCTGCTTCTCTTTGTGCCTGTTCTTTCCTTTGTTCTGCTTCTCTCAGTCTTTCTTCTGCTTCCCTCTGTGCTTGTTCTTTCCTTTCTGCCCATTCGTTTCGTTCTTCCTCTTGAACGTAAGCGATTAAATCTTTTCCTGATAGTCCTAGGATCTGTCCCTGCTAATAAAAACGATCGAACGAAGACATCCTGAATATGGTGCGTTCGTCTTTCGGGAAATGAGAAAACTTACCAGACCTAACATGCGAAGCCAATCCTAACAAATCTAACCTACTTGTAATTAACAATTAACAAAAGAAATTACTAAAGGTTCTAATTAATTATGCACACCAGAAAAAGGAAATAACTAACGAGGGAACCTGACTCAGGACTGAGTCTCCTGGTAATTTTACCACAGCAAAACCAAAATTTGGCGGCTATTCGTGTTGTTTAATTAGTGGTATCTTGACCCACAACCCACATAAATATGCTCAAACTAAAAAAAATTATAATTCCCTATTAAAAAAAGATTGTCCTATTATTTTTGCTTGAATATTCTTGACACTTGCAACTGTATAGAATGAAAATAATGATCTTTAAGGAAATAGCAAAAGATCAGGTAGGATGGAATTTTATACAAACCCAAAGAACTGACCCCAGTTATATATATATATATATATATATATATATATATATATATATATATATATATATATATATATATGTCGTGTTATGACCAGATGTACGCTGTTATACGCACAATGGTCAACCGAAATTAAGGCTCCACCTGGGAATGGCTCTAAGAGTGCTTTAAATACACAGTTCTAAGCCAAGGAATATTCAAACAAGGCTACAAAAAATATACTTCAATAGAACTAAAGATTACATACACATATAGGGCAAGTTAACAGGCAATGCTATTAAAAAATGACGGTGCACGGCTAAGATGATTGAAACTATCAATTAAGTTTGAACCGAGGTATAATTAATTAAGAAATGATCTTACAATTAAGGTTTAAGGCAAAGAACTAGTGGGTTGCTGCCCAATCCAAGTGGATTCTATATGACAGCTAGGATAAACGAGGTAAATTATCTATAAAAGGTGGAGGAGACCACTTTGTGATACAAATTTTAAAAACGAAGAGTTAAAAGATTCCTCCGCCAATATGAATCGAAAACGGGGGTGTTGAAGGATAGTTAAAAGGGTCGGGAAACAGGACAACCAGAGAGTGGCGAAATGGGTGCAATCTAATAAAAGGTAGTCAATCGATTGGTCCCCACCACAAAACCGACAGCAAGGCTGATTTGAACATCACCTGAATCAAGATGGCCGTGAGTAAGTCTTATGTGGCCCATGCGAACTCTGCAAATGTCTACCTCCAACGACTGCAATCTATGACGGCTCGAGGGCTAAGAGTGAACAGAATGTTTAATTTTGTACAGTTTGGAGGATAATCTCTCATCCCATTCATTCTGCCACAGTTGAAAAATATACTTTCTTATTGAAGGAAAGTAGTCTCTAAAAGGCAGAGCCGTGTTCTCTGAGGACACAGAATGTGCTGAGCGGGCCAGCCGATCAGCCATCTCGTTGCCTAGGACCCCCACATGCCCAGGGACCCAGCAAAAAATAATTCTATATCGGAGCTCTAAAGGCTAAAAGGATTGCTGAAAGTTCAGCGGTAAAAATGGATGCTGCTGGCGGCAAAGATAAGGTTAGGAATTCTCCTCCTGGGTAGATGGCTGTGGCGCCCACGCTACTGTACAACCTAGAGCCATCCGTGTATAATGGGCAGCATTGTTTGTTTGTTGCCAATTGCTCAAAGAATAGGCTCTTAATGATACCAGGGTCCATGGAAGACTTCTCCAAGCTCCACATGTTGGTACATATTGGGGGGAGAGGAGCACGCCAACTAGAGGTCAGTAAGGATGGAATAGAAAGGACCCTTGGAGCACCTAGGTAAGAGAGATGATCTCCTATGCGAAGGTTCAAGGATCGGGGTAAAGATGGCTACTTATCATATGCCGTCGTTAATTCGGCAGCATACAGGCATATGTAGACCTCTGATACAGGGGCTTGCTGTACTCGGCAGAGGTATAGCATGCAGATTTGAAGTCTATGGTGGGGCAAAGGGTCTCAGTAAAAGCTGTTGACAGGAGAAGTACGGAAGGCTCCACTGGAAAGACGAACTTCGAGGTTTCGAATAGGGTTCAGCATTTTAAAGGCTGAGGGGGAGGCTGATGAGTAAATTTGACAGCCATAATCCAATTTGGATTGGACGAGGTAGGTGTATAATTTCCACAATGTTAGTCGATCGCTGCCCCACGAAGTGTGCGAGAGGACTTTCAAAATGTCTAGAGCTCGCAGACAGCCCGTTCGAAGACGGCGTAGGTGTGGTAACCAGGATACCTTTAGATCGAGAGTTATGCCAAGAAACCGAACCTCGGAGAAAAACTTTATATCTTTGCCTTGTAGGGAGATAGATGTCGGAACAAGAACCCCTCTGCCCCGGTGGAAATACATTGCTTTGGTTTTGTTCGTGGAAAAGCGGAATCCCTTAAGCTGTGCTCTTTTGGAGACACAGCATCGACTGCCAGTTGTAGCCGACGCGCTGCTGATGGAAGGCGGGGTGAGGAACAGTATAGTGCTAAATCATCGACAAACAGAGTTGCCCATACACCCTCTGAGAGAGACGAAATAATATCATTGATGGCAATTGTAAAACATAAGACACTTAAAACACTGCCCTGAGGAACTCCCTCCTCTTGGGATTGCAGGTCAGAGTTTGCGTCTCCAACACGTACCTTGAAGGATCGAGATGCTAAAAAACTTTGAATAAGTGACGGTAAAAGGCCTTTTATCCCCCAGACGTATAGCTGCTTCAAGATATCGTATCTCCATGTTGTGTCGTAGGCTTTCTCAATATCGAAAAATGTGGCCAAGATTCGGTGCTTTAATGAGAAAGCTTTCCGTACCGATCCCTCGATACGTACTAGGAGGTCAAGGGTACTATGAACTTTCTCCTAGCCACATTGGAATGGGTAGAGAAGGTGATTTGTTTCTAGGAACCAGTTTAGGCACCCCAATACCATTTATTCCAGCAAGCTACTCAAACAGCTGGTAAGATCTATAGGGTGGTAGTGATCTGCGGCCAACCCGTCCCTGCCCGGTTTGACTAAGGGAAACATGATCCCAATACGCCATGATGAGGGGTAAAAACCCTTCACCCATATAAGGTTGTTCAAATCAAGTAAGAAGAGATTAGAGTGTGGATGTAGGTGCGGAATCATATCGAAATCGATCTCAATACCAGGGGAAGTAGATCTGCAAAGGAACAAAGCGCTACGCAGCTCATGAATACTGAATAAAGCATCATTATATGGGAGGTTAGATTTTGTTGTGAAGTTGAGAGAATGAGACTCTTCCTTTGATTTGTAGGATTTGTAGAGATCTGGCTAAGATAAATGTTTGGTGCACTTCATGGGGCATGAAGTTAAATGCAAAGAAAACCCAGAGTATGATTGTTAGCAGATCCAGAACACTAGATCCTCCCCATCCAGATCTTTTAATAAATAACATTCCCATCTCCATATGTGATTCTTTTAAGTTGCTTGGAGTTATGCTTGACTCTAGGTTTACTTTTGAGAATCACATTCGATCTATTTCCTCCTCTATTGCTCAAAAAATTGGCATTTTGAGGAAATCTTACAAAGTATTTGGAGAGCAGACTGTTCTTAAAAATTGTTTTAATGCTTTTATTCTTCCGTGTTTTGAATATTGCGCCCCTGTTTGGAGTTCGGCAGCCAACTCTTATCTTAATTTATTAGATAAAAATTTGAGAGCAATAAAATTTTTAATTCCTGACCTCAAAGTTGATCTGTGGCACAGGCGAGCAATAAGCTCCTTATGCATCTTATATAAAATTTTTAACAATGCAGATCATCCACTGCATCACGATCTGCCCAATTTATATGCCCCTCAACGAGTTACCAGAGGTGTACTAAATGCCAATAGTAGGGCCTTTACGCCTATGAGATTCAACACAACACAGTTTTCAAGAAGTTTCATTCCTAACACAACTAAACTGTGGAATGAACTTCCTAGTGTTGTTGTTGAGTCCTTGGAACTTCAGAAATTTAAAGTGGGTGCTAATACATTTTTAATTAACAGAAACTTATAACTTTAATATTTTATTCATTATCCACACATATATAATATTATAATATTTTTAACATTATAGCATTTAATTTTTTTTTTTTTTTTTTTTTTTGATTTTCTATTTATTTATTATGTTTTTCTTAATCTTTGTTTCGTTTTTTCCATACCAGGTTTCTTTCCCCGCTGGGGCCCTTGGGCTTATAGCTATTTGCTCTTCCAGTTGGGGTTGTGGCTTGGAACTTTAATAATAATAATAATAGAAAAGCCTTATAATAATGGCTGACACTGCTAACGGCGTGGAAGTGGTCAGCAAAAGCATTGCTGGCCGCCAGGACGTCATTCTCCAAGGAACCGTCTAAGTTGGGGGTGGGGGTATGATGATCAGCATAACGGCCCCTGATCTTATTAATTCTCTTCCAGATCTTAGCGGTAGGTTTCATATAGGAAATTGGTGAAACGTAACGGCGCCATGAACTTCGGCGAGCCTGACGAAGGGTTCTTTGACGAAGCGCATGAGCTCGGTTTCGGTCAACCTTGTTGCACAAAGTTGGGTTCTTTCGGAATCACGCATAGGCTAACTTGTAGTTTTTGACAGCTGTTGCACATGCAGAGGTCTACCAGGGAATGGTTGAGCGACCGGTGGCAGGTCACCTTCGTGGAATGGTCTGTGTTTGTTCATTGTAGAATGTCGATGTAAAGTATTCTACTGTCGCGTCCACTCCATTGAAGGTCCCTAAGGATGCACTTGGAAAGGATGCCTCTTGGAAACCTTCCCAATCTGCATGACCTAAGTCCCACTTAAGGGGCATGGTTGTATAAGGGCTAACTTGAAGGGCCGACAAGACAATAGGGAAGTGGTCACTGCCATGGAGATCATGAAGAATTGATCATCGAAATTCCGTGAAGCAATCCGGGGAACAAACAGACAGGTCAACGTAGCCAAAAGAATCTATCTGGACATTATAAGAGGTAAAATCGCCAGTGATTAAAACGCAGAGAAAGTCGGATAATAAAAGATACTCTAAAACATTGCCTTTGGCATTCCGAGTGATGTCGCCACAGTATGGGTGACGAGCATTAAAATCTCCTAGTAATAGGAATGGGGAGGGCAACTGGTCTATAAGTTCTAAAAAGTCGGGTCTTATCAATGATAAACAAGGGGGGTTGGTAAATAGAGCAAACGGTAAAAAGCTTAGTAAGAAAAACCCTCACAGCAACAGCTTGGAGGGTAGTATGTAGGGGGATGGGAGAAACATGGTCGGATGAAGATACCATGATTGCCCCCCCCCCCCCATGAAAGGAGCTTCCAACAGGAGCAATAGAGTTGAAAGTGAGAAAACAGGGTACTGGCGGAAAGGGCCGTGTACCCAGTTTATTCTCCTGACGACAATTAACAGCGAGGTGGAGAGTCGTCAAAAGAATTTTGAGTTCTTCCCACTTTGGAAGGACGACTTGACAATTGCATTATAAAATGGAAGATATTATTTTGGAGGGTTAGATACCACTGTGGATATCTTTTTCTCTTTTGTGGCCAATATTGTGTTTGAGGTTCGTCACAAAGAGCTTGGGGGACGGAGAGCAGATTTTGAGGAGCTGCTTTTGCAGGTGGAAATCATAGAGGGAGCAGTAACTGGGGCTATTTTCGATGGTTTTGGAGAACCGACCGAGGCCCTTGACTGATATTTGGGCTCATATGCTGGCGGAAAAGGAAGATCAAGAAGAGATTTTCTGCCGGTAGATCCGGATTCATGGGTCTAGGGGGATTTCCAATATTTGAGGGGTTGGTCCAACCGCCGCGATTGATTAAGTTGGAGTATCAACTGCTTCCATCAGATCATGAGTAGAAGGGTGAGTGGAACGAACAGGCGATCTGAGCGAGGTGTGTGGAGCTGAGTAGTATATCTGCCATAGTTTGGATCAGGATGGGGCCTAAGTCCTGTGAAGGGTGGGATGGAATTAAGGGCAAAGAATGTTAAGCAAGTAGGGGAAGAGTCCATTGAAGATTCTCGGGGTTCGGCCGACTCATCTCCAGAGGCTGCCCATTTATTGATGGTTGATGACCCAGGTGAGGAATCCTTCCTCTTACCACTGGGCTTTGGGTCTCGGGGCCGGGTGGATGAAACTTCACTGGTCAATGTTGAGGATTCATTCATATAGCGTCTGATGTCTTCAAGTGTCTCACTCTGAGCGTCTCTCCCAGCTAGAGCTGCTGGAGAGAGGGGGACTACATTGGTTATCTTGGTGTGAGAGCGATGCTTCGACTGCATATCCTGAATGTTTCTGACGCTGTGAGTAGATGTAGAATGAAGTGCTTCAGGCGTGTCGGAACTCGAGCGTGATGGTCTGTTTCGTCCAGCTTCAAGTAAAATGTCAAAGAGACGGTGGAGTGGTGAGGTTTGTGCTCGAGCACGCTGGCGGGACTCTCTTATATCTAGACATAGAGGGTTGCACAAAGCGAGCATCTCCTTTTCATATAAAAATATAGAGCAGAGTTTTGACGCAGCACTGTGGGTACCCCCTCAGTCGGCACAGCGAGGTGTTTTGGTGCAGTTGGGGCCATGGTAGCCAGAGCTACAATTCACGCAAGAGCGTGGGTGCCGCCAGGCACGCCCAACATTTCCAAATTGATTGCAATTGAAGCAACGTCTGGGTAGTTCGATATAGGCACTTCCCGGACACGAAGGTACCCAACTTTAATATACTGAGGCAGTTCTTGTCGTCCGAATGTTAAAGTAAGTGTAGCGGTTGGGATTCTAGTGGAGCCTAATGTTTTAGTTACCCTGTGTACGTGTGTGATACGTTGGGTACTGAGCTTGCTCTGAAGGCGGGTGAGGTCGTAGTCCCTAAGTTCGTTTGAACGGGCGACACCTTTGACAAAATTCAGACGCGGATGGGCCGATACATTTACTGGAATTTCAGCTATCGAAGATAGATTTTGCACAAGGTTGTGTTGAGAGTGGGATGACACCTCGACTACGATATCACCACTACCTCTTGACCACATCCGGAGGGTTGACAACAGCGAGACTCAAAAGATTCAATGGCGTCAAACACATCGACTTTTGCAAGTGGGATGTCGGCTGATGAACTCATGATAAGAAAGCGGGGATAATTTAAATCTGGCTCTACTTCGTTGGAATAGGGGTCCAACGAGCGAGGGAAGGCTGAAAGGGGATCTAAGGAACGTTTGGCACGAGAACCTTTAAGAGAAGGGGAGGTTTTTGGTTTATGGCTAGCCATTGCAAAAAGAAAAAAAACTTCGTATTCTCCCTCACGACTCCCCACCATGGAAGCCTACAAGGGCCCGGCACTACTGTAACTCTACAATCAGTTACGTCCGGTATGTCCTCTTGGAGAATGGATACGGATCCACCACAACATCTTTAGAAACCTAATAGGCTGCCCGAGTTCTCCTTTGCATGGAGAAAAGGGGCCAACGATGGGTTTCTCCTTGTGCATTCAGTAGACAAAGGTGCTGGAGATGCCCAGCCTCTTCCACCTTCATGAAAGAAAATTTGGAATTAATCCATTAAACGAGCAGAGGTCGGGTATCCATAAGGACCACTAGATAGGTCAACGAAGAGGGGAAAATAAAGGGCAGTGGTAGAACGTTATAGGGGAGAAAGAAAGAGGGGCATGTTAAAAGTCTTTTTGTCAGCACCATGGGACCCCTAAGGAGCCCAGGGCTGGCCCCACTCCTGACGATAATGTCAAAGCCTCTCTGGGAACAACCCTTGAACAAAAGATCACAGAGAGGGAGGGGGGCTCCACCTTGGGCTCTGCGTAAAATCGATAGAGATTGAAAGGAGAAAGGAAGGGGATGTGAGGTAGGTTTGTGTGGGGATGAAGCAGGTTATTAAAAACCCACCACCCTAAACCGGAGCACGGTGATAATGGGACGCTGTCCCTCTCCTTTCAGCCTCGAAATGGGATAGTTGAGTTAGAGGAAGCTGGTCGGCATTTACCCTATGAAATTAGAGGCCGACCAGAGAAAGTTGTGGCAGAGGTTGTAGTGAGCGTGAGGAAGTAGGGTAAAAACGCAGGCTAGAAAAAAGAAGACGCTAAACTGGACCCGGACATGGCGCTGAGTCCCCATCACCTCGGCGGCCAGAAAGTCAAATCACCGTGCCCCTTACGGGGATACTACCCTCCATAGTGGCTTCCAGGGCAGAACCAACGACGCCACCGACATAAGAGCTATAGCTAGCACTCGAAGGAGTTTCCTAGCCCTAAACCCAAAGATCTGACGGTATAACTGGCGTCTCTCGGCGGCATAGGCAACTTCGAGATCAGCTGCAGATGCAGTGAAAGCATTGGTGACTGAGGGAGGTGCCGGGCTCGCTCGGCTGGTATAATTATGCACTGTGCACGCCTCAGAGCGAGAGGCATCTCCCCAGCATCGACAAGTAGGCTCTCAATGGGGGAAGTGCGGGAGGCACCGGTCACCAGGCGAAGGCCGGTGTGGTGGATTGAATCTACCTTCCGCAATACCACCTCTGATGCAGATGTATAAAACTTGCTTCTGTAGTCGAGCTTCGAACAAACAAAGGATCGATAAAATTGTAAGGCAGTAACCCTATCGGCGTTCCAGTCGATGAACGTCATGGAACGAAGAATGTCACTGGCGCGGGCACAAGAGACCCTAAGGCTGCGGATATGATCTTCCCGGGTAAGGTGTCTGTCATATATAACTGCAAGGAATAGGTGCGAGTCTACCACTTTCAGGCAAACCCCATTTAGAAACAAATATGCCGCGGGTGGCGGCAGAAGTGCACCACCTTATTTTTGACCAAGGAAAACCGAAGCCTATGCGCTTCGGCATAGCTACAGACGGTTCAATGCCTGTTGGAGTCGACGCTCCAGAGTTGCCATCTAGGATGTGCCCAAAGAGATAGAAAGGTCTTTCTCTGAAATGGAGAAGGTCTTGCCTGTTACAGGAGCACCAACCGGAGGATGAGATCCCTCCTCTCCCTGTGAGGCCTCGGGGACATGAGCCGTCGTATAAGGAACTTGGATAGGGGCGGACTCTGGTTCTGAGCTTGGTATCGAGCCCGAGTCACCTCAGGGACCATGTCCATCTCAAGAGGGTCCTCCATATGCAACCCTCCTGCCCCCCGAGACATCACAGATCCCATTCGAGGTTGCTTTTGCACGTAATGCCGGCTAACCGGCGTCCGTTGATGAAGAGAGGCAGGCACGTATAGCGACCCACTGTAGGCTCTTGACGTACGAGTACAGGATTTTAGGCGGCACGGGACGACGGGCCCTGATATTTCTTGCTCGCTTAATGTGGTCAGCCCTATCGAGCCGCTACCACCGAAAGCGATCATTGATGGGTTGCCTTCATACTTTCTTGATAGTTACCTTAGAAATTAAAGGGGGCGACTTCAGAAAAGGGGCAGAGAAGGGAGTCCGCTACACCCGTAGGCCTAGGAGAGTAGTAAATCTCCTCGTCGGTCAAAGAGTGTTGGAGGGTCCCCTTCGAAAGCACAGAGTCCGGGGCCTCCATTTTTTTGGAAGAGCTACCCGAGGGCGGCTCCGACGATGGTAAAGGGGAAGAGGAGAGAGATATATTTATGTGATTTTCATCATCGGTCATGGTAACCCTATCTTTAGCATGGGACGCATACACTAATCACCCCACGCAGTAGTCCGCTCTGCCAGGGGTCTATTCGGGGCCGGCAGAACCAGTTGCTGCCATTTGAGGCCACTCCTCACGCCTACTGACCTGGCAACCCATCGGCATGGCGGCTCCACTTTGGGCACGGCGTAAAATCTCTAGACATTAAATAGAGAAGAAAGAGAATGTGAGGAAGGTCTGGGTGGGGATGAAGCAGGTTGTTAAAAAGCCACCACCCCAAACCGGAGCTCATGGTTGAGCGGGCCTTTCTCCCTCCTTTCTCAGGCCCGATCCGAGATAGTTGGGTCACAAGAAGCTAGTCAGCGTCTACCCTGTGAAATTAGAAGCTGACCAGAGAATGTTGTGGGAGAGGTTGTAAGAAACTGAGTAAGTAGGGTGAAAACACAGGTTGTCGGAAAGAAAGAGAAGAAGCTAAGCTGGGGCCGGACGGGGCGCTGAGTCACGTCAGCGCGGCGACAAAAAAGGCATATCGAAACCTTACTGTAACGACTGGTTAGTCTCGCTAACTGTCCACCACATACTTGTTTAATGTCTTAATCCAAGGGATATTCGCTAGCTTTACTGGTCCTGGAGCAAGGAGAGTCACCCCCGCTTGTCATTTGTACTTGGGACTGGTTCGGCTACAACCCACTATGAAATAGTGGAGTTTTGGGAGGAGATGCATCCACCTCATTGTATAGGGTGTCCTTATAGCATGGACACAGGCAAAATGCATATTTTTAATAAAAAAATTAAATTAATTTTATTTATTTGAAATAATTAATAAATAACATCCTTCAATATAATCTGCACCAATTCTGATGCAAAGTTCAATGCGCTTTGCCAGATTAACCTGAAGACAATACATTGACTCAAAATTTCAGCTAAATTTAGTCATATCCATTTAGATGCGTCCCTCAGGTGCCTTTTATCTTTAATTTCATTGCGTACAGTTTCTCCTCTGACCTACCCCCAAAAAGAAACGAGGGGTACGGGGGGGGGGGGGATTGTGTTCTGGCGAACATAATCCCTTTATAGTTTAGTTTAGTTTAATGGAAAACAAGGTGGCAGCCGCCCAAACCTAATGGATTCTTAAGGGCAACACTGTTAAAACAGGGTTGCCCCAAAGAAGTCAGAAGAGGCGTGGGAGACACTCAATAAAAATGGAGAAAAGCAAAGGATTAGAAGAAAAAGGTACAACACACAGAGACGCACACTTAAATTACGGGCATAAAGCACGCATTCTAAAAACAAGGGCGGCTGGGGAAATAAACAAATGGCATGCAGCAGCCGCAGAAGAGGGTACAGGATAAAAGATAAAACACTAAACCTAAACACAAAAATGAAAAGAATTTATAGGAGGAAGAAAGCGCCACTTTGTGATAGAAAGCGAAGTCGAGCACGGAAGGCAACGCAAGGAAGCGTAGGGAAGCAAGAATTTTTAAGAAAAGCAAGGCGGAAACAAACTACTAAAGTGTGAGCTACAGAAAGCTCGCCACAATAGCAATGGGTGAGTCGCGTGTGCCCAATTCGCAACCTGAAAAGAACAACCTCCCAAGACCGGAGTCGCTGAGAGCTAGAGGACCAGGAACGGACAGAGCATTTAATAAGGGACAGCTTAGAAGAAGGGAACGAATCCCATTCTCTCTGCCACAAACAAAAGACATACGCCCTAATTACGTGGTAGGAATCCCTAAAAGGCAGAGGGGCTGCATCCGGCACCTCGAGGGCGGCCGAGCGGGCCAGCCGATCAGCCGCCTCGTTGCCCATGACCCCAACATTAGCCGGAGCCGAACAGAACGCCACTCTATAACGGGAGGAATTTTTGACCTGCCAGGAGCGAATCCGTAAAAAAAAAGGGTATGTGGGCGTAAAAGAAAGAACTGCCTCCACAGCAAGCCAGGAATCACTAAAAACAATAAAATCGGAAGAATTGAGGGATAAAATCAAATTAAAAGCCAAAGGAATGGCCGTCAACTCTGCGGTAAAAACGGATGCTACAGGAGAGAGGGTGGACCGAAGAGACTCCGTAGAGGACACCGCGGCTGCCCCAGAACCAAAGTCCAACTTCGAGCTGTCAGTATAGATGGGACGCCGGTGAGCATGAGAATAAGCATGTTCAAGAAACAGGCACTTTAATAGACGAGGGTCAGTAGACCCTTTCTCTATATGCCAAAAAGCAGTACAGACCTCAGGATGGCGAACGCTCCAACACGGAGCCGGCGGGAATGGGAGGGCCAACACTCCAGGAACACCCAGGGAGGAGAGATGGTTCCCAACTCGTTGCCCCAGAGGCCGGGGTAAAGATGGCCGCTGATCAAAAGATGCCGAAAAGGATGGGGCAAAAAGGCATTCATAGACTGGGGATGAAGGGTATTGCTGAACACGAAACAGGAATCGTAGGCATATCTGCAGCCGGTGGTATCGCAAGGGAAGCACGCCACCCTCAACAAAGAAGCTAGGGATATGTGAGGTGCGAAAAGCCCCACTCCAAAGACGGGCCCTAAGCGAATGAACAGGGTTAAGTATCTTCAAGGCTGAAGGAGACGCTGAAAAATACACCTCACAGCCGTAGTCCAGCTGGGATTGGACCAGTGCTGAAAAAAGCGACCAAAAGGTGCGCCTATCACCACCCCAAGTGGTGTGGGATAAAACCCTAAGCAAATCGACAGCCTTCGAACAGTACGCCCTCAAGCGACGCAAATGGGGTACCCAAGTGAGGTGCTATCAAGTGTTGAACCCAAGAACCTAAAAACGAGGGCATATTCAATCGCTGTGCTATCCAAGAAGAGGGAAGGGGGACCAAGGACACCACGACTCCGATAAAAATGCATCGCCTTCTTTTTGGTGACCGAAAAACGGAAAACCTTTGAGACAGCACGACCTGATACGGCATCAATTGCCAGCTGTAATCGACGGGCAGCAGAAGACAAGCGGGGAGATGAACAGAATAACGCCAAGTCATCCACGAAGAGGGAAGCCAAAACCCCCTCCGGAAGAGTGGCAACGGCGATACATGTTACACTTAAAGCAAACCCTAGCAGAACACCCTCCTCTTGAATCCGCAAGCCCGAGAAAGCATCCCCAATAAGGACCTTAAAATTACGGGACGATAAAAATTCTTGAATAAAAACCTGTAAAAAGCCCTTGATACCCCAAACATATAATTGACGTAAAACACCATATCTCTAGGTGGTATTGTAGGCCTTCTGAATGTTGAAGAACATCGCTAACACTTGATGCCTTGAGGAAAAAGCCCGTAAAACGGAGTCTTCCAAATGAATAAGGTGGTCAAGCGTACTACAACCGCTGCGAAAACCGCACTGAAATGGAGAGAGGAGCGAGCTGGTCTCCAAAAACCCAGTGAGGCGAACTTGAACCATCTTCTCGAACAACTAATTAAAGCAGCTCGTAAGAGCAATCGTGAGATAGTGACTGGGGTCTGAACCGTCCCTACCGTGCTTGAGAAAGGGTAGAATAACCCCCACACGCCAGGAGGACGGATAGATTCCTTTGACCGAAAGCAGGTTGTAGAGGTCAACCAAAAATAACTAAGTGGGGATGGAGACGACGAAGAAAGTCATAGTGGATGCAATCATCACCGGGAGAGGTGGAGCCACAGTGAGACAAAGCATCCCGTAGCTCATAGAGCATTATAAGAGCAGGTGGCACACGTGGTAAAATCTAAAAGGCGAGACTCTATGGCGACCTTATGATCGAGAATAAATGAATAGTGCCGAAAATAAATGCTGCAAAGCCCAAACGGAATAGCCTGCAGCCAAATTCGAAGACGGGTAATTTGCATGAAAATTCTCAATAATAATATAGACATCTAGAGAATATATAAAAATATAGCTATGAAATTAAAATCAATAGAATAGAAGTACAGGAATTTAAAACCATCAAAGGGTGTAAAAGGGTATCAAAAATAAACTATTGAGAACTCGACAAAAGATAAAAACATAGACTATAGATGGACCAACAATAGATGCAAGAACAGAGAATATAAAATCATGAAACAATATATTAAATTTTGGCTAAAAGATTAGATTCTTCTAAAAATTCTATTCACACTAAAAGAGACATGAGTCTGAGACAAGATGCCCCGCAGAACCTGCTGGGGGGCCATCTGCCCAGTAATGAAAGGAAAGACCCTCCTCCCAAGATTTCTTAAAAGGGGACACTCGGCAAAGATGTGAAGGATGGACACCTGCACCCCGCACAGGATGCACAAAGGTGGTTGCTGCCAATTCATCAAGTGCCCATGAATTAGGCGGCAATGGCCTATCCTCAGTCGGCACAAAATAACCTCCAGTCTACGTGGTCTCATGGTATGTGGCCATGGGAGGACTGAAGGTTTTATGGAATGGAGCTTGTTAGGAGGAAGCTCATCCATCTTCTGCTATAAGCCGACTACATATTCGGTTATGAGAGGATAGACATCACAAAGTAGGACTGGGGCTGATAGGGGTGTCCCCAATGATGCCGCCTCCCTGGCCGCAGCATCCGCCTTTTCATTACCTGGGATGCCCACGTGACTAGGCACCCAGCAAAAAGAAATCTTGTGAATAGAACAAAGATAAAAAAGCCACCGCTGGATCTTGGAAACCAGCGGATGGTTAGAACCAAAAGCACCCAGTGCCTCCAGAGAACTAAGGGAGTCAGAGAAAATCGTAAGACAACCAGATGGCATGGGAGCAATAACAAAGAGTGCAGCAAGAATGGCAACAAGTTCTACTGTGAAAACAAAGCTCATGCTAGCCGAGTGGATACAGCGTTGGCCTCCCAACGTCGCGGTACGGGGTTCGATTCCGAATCCCGGCATAAGCGGACACAAACGTCAGCGCACAGAGAGATCTGGCTACTGATTGGTGGACGCGCTGTGCTCACCCCGTTATCGGGTGAGTAGATCTTACACCTCTCATCTCACACAAAGCCAATCACAACACTGCTTTCTTTCCTCTCCCGCCTTCACAGCACAACACACACACACTTTCTCTGTTCCAAGGAAACCTGCCGATGGGTATCTATATTCACGTACCTCTGACGCGGAACAGGTCCCTCTCCCCCGAGGTGACGAAGGCTTCCACCTGAACGCTGTTTGGTGTCAAAACATAATACTTCCTGGCACCTCTCCCCAAAAGAGGACGGGCCCCTGGGGCCCTCGGGCCGACCAGCGATTGTCATTCTGACCTTAAATAAAAAAATTTCCTTATCCGGTCGGAGATCCTCCCAGTATCATGGAAGGATTGGCGCTAACTAACTAACTGTAAAAACAGAAGCTGCAATTGGTAGGCGAACCAATGCGGTCTGAGATGGGAAGACAGCAGCAGCAGCTCCAACTCGTCCGAAGACTTGGACCCGTCGGTGAACACAAAGGTGCTAGGGCGATGGTGGGAGGAGTGTTGATCATACATGGTTCTCAAGGCTAGAGGCAAGAACTGATCCTTGTGCCTACCAGTAAGCCCCTTGCATACCACTACAGGTGGTATGAGCCATGGGGGAATCTTTGGTAATGAAAACGGAATAACAAAACACTCCCTTAAACGTTCTGTGTGCTCGACCATGCGCAGAGCAAAGGGGCGAGCCAAGGATGGAAATCTATCATATGAGGCTACTGTTCGCAAATTGAACGTGCACTCATATACTGGCGACCGTGGTAATTGCTCAAGTCTAAAAAGATATTTTAGGTTAGACTTGAGCCTGTGAAAACGAAGAGAAAGAGCCCCGTTCTCTGCATAAAGACTCCACACAGGGGAGAACTTGAAGGCTCCAGAAGCCAGGCGCACACCCTGGTTACGCACAGTATTTAATTTTTCAAGAATGGACGGCGAGGCAGAGTAGTACACCAGTGACCCATAGTCCAGCTTTGACTGGACCAATGCTGAATACAAAAGCCACAGGGTACGTCGATCACTTCCCCAAGAAGTGTGTGACAGTAATTTCATTATGTCCATTCTCTTCAGACAAGACCTTTCCAAGACGTCCAAATGAGGCCTCCAAGAAAGCCTCGAATCAAAGATCACCCCTAGAAATATGAAATGGGGCTCAAAGGTGACAGAGACGAAAGAGAGTAACAGATGGGGACGGTCCCATGTCACCGATCTATAATTGTAAAAGTGGACAGCCTTGGTCTTTACTGCGGAAAAGCGTAAGCCCTTGGAAGAAGCAGTATCAGCTACGGTATTTATAACCCGCTGTAGCTTACGGATGACAAATGGAAATCTAGGCGATGAACAGATAAGCGGTAAGTCATCCAAATATAGAGCTGAGGAAATCTCAGCTGGGAGGTTTGCGATAATGCTATTGATATCCACAGAGAAGTAGGTGACACTGAGGACACTTGCCTGTGGCACACTCTCAACTTGCTCTACGGGCTCTGATAGGGCATTTCCAACTTTTACACGTAGTGTGCGCTACATGAGGAATTGCTCGACAAACCTGGGGAGAAATCCCCGCAGGCCCCAATCATGGAGTGGCTTAAAGATACCACGCATCCAAGTGGTATCATATCCTTTCTTAATATCATAAAAAAACAACAAAAGAATGCTGCCTCTTTGAAAAAGCATCTCTTATATAATAATAATAATAGGAAGTATTTATAATGCGCCCTTCAGGGCTATTAGTCCTCACAGAGCGCAGGTTGTGTAGCAAGTGTAGAGAAAGTTTACAGGGAAGAGAAGGCAATTCTGAAGAGATGAGTCTTCAGGAGACGTTTAAAAGTAGGAAGAGAGGGAGAGGATCGGACTTCGGCAGGAAAAGCGTCCCAGAGTCTAGGAGCACAAACTGAGAATGAACGGTCACCCATCGAGCAAAGGAAAGAACGAGGAATGTTCAGGATGGGAGCGAGGTTAGACCGGAGTGCCCGAGGAGTTTGACGACGGGAGAAGGGAGACGAGAGATGAGGTGGAGCCTCGAGGTTTAGGGTCTTGTAGGTGATGAGAAGAATTTTATAGTGGGTACGGAAGCGAATACATAACTAGTGTAGCTCCTATAACACAGGCATCGAAGGAGAGAACCGGGGACGGCGAAGGAGGAGCCGGGCAGCATAGTTTTGAACTAGTTGTAGGGGGCGAAGTGACGAAGAAGCGAGGTTCACTAGAGGAGAATTGCAGTAGTCTAACCGTGGGGTGACGAAGGCATGAATAGCAGTCTCAAGGCTTCGTCGATCAAAATTGGATCAAACACGAGAAAATTTGCGGAGGGAACCGAGGGAAGACTTACAGATACTATGGATGTGCAGATTAAACGAAAGTTGCTCGTAGAAAATAACACCAAGATTACTGACGGTAACAGAGAAGGCGACATTGGTTTTCCCAAGGTTAAGGGAGGGGAAGAGAGCTTTAAATTTCTCGATCATCGAAGTGGTACCAACAAGGAGAACTTTAGTTTTATCGTGGTTAAGTTGGAGAAAGTTGGCAGACAGCCAATCGTTTATGGAGGTGTAGGCTAAAAGGAGCTTAGTAATTGATTGAGCGAAGGACACAGGGGATGAGGAAAGGTTTATCTGAGTGTCATCAGCATAGAGATGGAAGGACAGGCCCAAATCGCGAATAAGGGAGCTAAGAGGAAGTGAGGATGTGCGAAAGAGGATGGGACCAAGGACTGAGCCCTGAGGCACCCCAAAATGAATGGGTGTGGGCTCGGAGGAGAGGTTATCGAGCGCGACCGAGTAAGTGCGGGAGGAGAGGTATGAGCGGAACCAAGCAAAGTTTTAAGACTATCAAGGAAGACAGTGTGGTCGATGGTGTCGAAAGCAGATGAGACTCCATTCTAACAAGCAGGTCGATGGTACTCTGTTTTTTTTTCTGAACCCTGATTTAGAGGGAGATATAAGATGGTTTGTCTCCGAAAACCAGACGAGTCTTGTATTTATCATCCTCTCAAACAATTTACATGGACAACTAGTAGGGTAAAATGTGGCGGTAATGGGTGGGTTACGTCCCATCCTTTTCTGGATTTCTGAAAGGTAAAACCACAGCCTCCCTCCACATAAAAGGGAAGCCGTCCATAATCCAGATGAAGTTATAGGTGTCCAGAAAATGTGAGAGGAGGGATGGATTCATATTCCTAATCATATCATAGGAAAATTAAATCTGATCCTGGTGCAGTGTATCTACAGTGCTTCATTGCATTATGGAGCTCATGGATAGAAAAGAGCCGGTTATAAGGCTCATTATCCATGTTAGACTTCATAAAGTTGATAGGATGCTACTCCTGTTGGAGCCTAAAGCGCTGGAATTGGATGGAATAGTTGTGTGGACTTGAAATATTAGCAAACGATCTGGCCAAGACATCAGAAATATGGGACAAGTCTCCCAACAGTTCTCCGGCCTGAAAAATGAAGGGAGCTATAAAGCCATTGGATTTTCCTAATAGCTTTTTGGCCCTCTTCCAAATTTTGGCTACAGGGGTCTGCCAACTTATCGACGCGATGTAACCACCTAACGAGGTCTTTTGAGCTCGTTGAATGGTGCGTCGTCGTGCCGCCCTTACTCCGTAAAGAGCAAGTTTCTTTACCATCGTGGGGCACCGATGGTAACGTTGGCAAGCCTGTTTACATTCAGTGACGACTCTCAAGCATTCAGCAGACCACCAGGGGAATTGTAGTCCACGAACAGTTGAACCGGAAAGCGTGATGGAGGAATTAGCTGCATGATTGGCGTGGACTAGAAGATCATCAATAACTACTTTAATATCTTCATGAGGAAAGGACCCATCAGGGCTCGAGAGGTGCCTGAACTTAGGCCAGTTTGCTTTTTTAGTATTCCATCTTTTACTAGGTGGTGAGGGAGGACCACCTGTACATGGTGTTATTACAATCGGGAAGTGATCACTGCCTCGCAAGTCAGGATCCACTGTCCAGTCAAAATCAGCTCTCCAGCTTGGTGAACAGAGAGGCAAGTCCAAACATGTAAAGTTGTTCGTCTGGATGTGAAATGATGCGTGGCTGCCATCGTTGAGGGAGCAGACATCATTACTGCCAGAAATCTCTCAATCATATTTCCTCTAGGGTTGTTATCATGACCCCCCCAAAGGGGGTGTCGAGCATTAAAGTTGCCAATCAATAAAAAGGGAGGAGGGATATGTATCTTTTTTTTGCCAGGAGGAAGATACAGCGAACAAACCGAAAAATGGCGACTGGAAAACAGGCGGACAGCACCTGCCTGCAGGTCTGTGTTAAGAGAGAGCTGTATGTGGGGAACCTTGTTGTTAACAAAAACAGCAGAACCATGAATTGGTCCTCCGGGGTTCTTATAATATCCCACAAAACCCGAAATGTTGGGTACTCTGCTAGTACCCAAGCAAGTCTCTTGTAAAGCAATACAATCGGGGCTGTAATCCTTAAGCAGGAGCTTGAACTCTTCCCGTTTAGGGAAGAGACCTTTTAGGTTCCAATGAATAATTGGAAACATTGTTACCGTTTAAGCATAAAGGTAGATTTCTTCATACTATTAGCGGGAGGAGATTTTGGATTTGAAATACCACGGAAGTAGTTCGTGTCATACTAGCCTTAGGCTTGGAGTATGACAAAGGAGGCATGGAAGCTTGAGTTTTGCCTTTGTTTTTTCTTTAAGAGGTCGCGCATCAGATTTGGACAATTGGCTGTAAGAGAGAGCTGTCTTCACTGAAGAAGCAGAGATGGAAGCAACTCCAGGAGTCAGTTCAGGTGTCAAAGGAACAGACGATGTTGACACAGCTGGTGATATTGGTTGGGATGTTAGAGGCGATGGTGGTGGCGAGGACATCGGCAAAAGTTGTGAATTCGATGCTGATAGAGAAGGATGTGGAGTCAGTTTTTAGAGTCCTCCTCAGATGAAAGGGTAACCTCCACAACAGCTGTCTCCTGGGAAGGAGCAAAGGTTGGTTCCTTCTCATTCTGAGATCGAAGGAATTCCAAAGCAGTATCAAGTTGGGGTGGAGTGATAACTGGCTTTGGAGCTCAAGAAGAGCTTGGTCTTTTAGGGGCAGGGTGAATATCCAGAGGTGGAATGGATACCACGTGAAGACCAACATGATCAACATCCACATTTTCGGAAGCGGTAGCAGGGTGCTTAACCATCCTTGGAGAACCAGGAGAGGATGGAAGGTTTTTCTTTTTGTTGGTAACCTCAGAAGCACTGTTAAGTGCTGACCAAGAGTGTCTATTGCGAGCAGATGTACGTTTAGGACGGGGGAGACTTTTTATCTGGTCAGGCACAGGAGAGCCAGTAGGAGGTATCTAGCTTCTTTCTTTCTTTGGCCCGGTAGAACGCAGAGCATCAGAAAAACCCACACCAGGTTGGACATACATCTCCTTTACTCTTCTTCTGGCCTCTTTAAAACTGCCCCGGTTCTTGTTTCTAAAGGCAATGACTTCTCTCTAATAGAGAAAAAAAGTGCATTGCTTGGATGTTGCAGGGTGTTCTCCACCACAGTTAGGGCAGCACGGCTGTTGAGAACAGGGCGTCCCGTTATAATTTATGATCGAGAAACCGTCGAGGATAGCTACAAGCGCTACTCACCGAAGCAAAATAGTCAGCCAGAGCTTGGCTGACCAACCGGACATCGGACACAAGCGAGCCTCCAATGTCCAGAGTGGGGATGGCATGACCAGCGTAGCGACCACGGATCTTAGTGACCCGCTTCCAAACCCGAGTCAGCGGCGTAGACGAAGAAATGGAAGATACATCCTGGCGCCAAGACTCACGGTGGGCCCGACGGACGGTCCTTTGGCGGATGGCACAAACCCGGTTCCGATCGACCCTATTCGTCTATAACTGGAATGGGCCAAATGGTAGGCAGAAATAGCCGACGCGCAATCCTTCGACCAACAGGGGATGGTGGAGCGCCCCGCAACAGGGTACATCCGCGGAACAAAAGCTCAGCAGCCTCTAAAATATGAGTAGTAAAATATGAGAACGCTGAATCTACGGTATCGAAGGAAACCCGGGAGGCATCAATAAAGGAAGCCTCCCGAAACCCAAACCAATTTGCTTGCCGCAGATCACAACGAGGAGGAAGGGAAAGGCACGAGCCAGGAAGGGCGATCGGGAGGTGATCACTCCCGAAAAGGTCGTCCCGAATTGACCACCGGAAATCGAGGGAACAGTCAGGTGAACATAAGGATAAGTCTACAGCACTAAACAAATCCGTTTGAACATGGTAAGAAGTAAAATCGCTGGAATTTAAAAGACAAAAGGAATCGAATAATGAGAGTGACTCGACCACTCTACCCCGCCGATTACGGGCAGTATCACCCCAAGTTGGGTGGCGAGCATTAAAATCACCAAATAATAAAAACGGGGTAGGTAACTGACTTGTGATCTATAAAAGGTCAGACCGACTCGAATTAAAATCCAGAGGGATGTACACAGAACAAAGAGTTAAAAATTTGGAAATAAAAACCATCGCAGCAACAGCCTTCAAGGAAGTACGGAGAGGAAGTGGCGCAGAAAATAGCGAAGAGGAAATTAAAAGAGAAGCACCACCATGGGACATGCTCTTTGCCTGGGGAATGGAATTAAACACCCAGAAGTGCGGAAAGGCCGGGAAGGGGAGAGTCCCAAGCTTATTTTTCTGCAAACAGACCACCAAGGGCCGAACGCTAGAAAGCAAGAGCTGGAGTTCCTCCCACTTGGGGAGAACCACTTGACAATTCCACTGTAGGATGGCAGACATTACTGTCGTCTCGACACCAACGTCGGGATTCTAGTGACGGAAACCGTCGAAGGTTCCCGACGACTAGAAGACACAGAGGGAACAAGGGAAAAATCGCGATGACCCGAGGACGCACCCAGCATGGGCTTGGCAGCGTGAACGGCGGAAGGCGACAGCTGAGGGCCAGACCGAATCCCTAACGTGGACGGCTCATAGCGTGGAGGTAAAGGGAGATCGAGCAGAGACGGATGAGAACTAAGATGCAAAGAAGATGGAACAGAAGGCGGAACATGAACAGAGGCTAAGGAGGGAATTGGATCAGATGGAGATGAAGGAACAGGGTCAGAGGGTGAGAAGGGAACAGATTCAGAAATGAAGGAACAGGGGCAGGAGGCAAGGGATACGAAACTGGGGTAGGAGACATAGAAGACTGCTCAAAGGTAAGTGGCAAGGAAGATGGAACCGGGTGAACTTCTACCCTGACAATAAGTTAGGTGATGCCAACGGGAAAGGCCAGCAAAGACCAGGGAGAAGAAGACATCAAAACGGCGGTCGCCTCAACAACCGACTCAGGGGACCAAACCAGCCTCATCAGAGGCAGCACGCTTGGACTCGGAACAGGGTAAGGAGGAACCCTTCCGTTTGCGCTGAGGCAAAGGAACGGAAGGAACAGCCGGAGTAGACGCCTGGAGGAACTGCCGGATATCTTCCAGCGTCTCAGCTCGGTCTCTCTCACGGTCCGCGACAGAGGGAGGAACATGAGAAGAGACCAATGGCAAAGAAGAGTGCGCAACGGAGTAACCGCGAGGAGGGACCAAAGGCAGGGGAAAAGGAGCAACAGAGGGGCTGCGAAAAGACAAAGAAGGAGTGGGGCAATTAGGAGGAGGACGGCGGGACCCCGCCTCCCAGAGAATGTCAGAGAAGAGACGGCCAGAGGGGGCGATCTTCCCCCGCACCCTATGAGGGGCCTCACGGAAGTCCAGCCTGAGGGAGTTCTGAAGAGCCAGGACCTCTTTTTCAAAAAGGAATACGGGACAAGAACGCGAAGCCGCGCTGTGGGAACCTCCACAATTGGCGCACCATTCATGATTCCCACAAGGGGAGCCATGATACGCTAACGCACAGGCCACACAGCGACGAGCCTGCCTACAATTGCTGCTCATATGGCCAAACTGGTGGCAATTAAAACAACGTCTGGGAGCTCGACATAACAGAACACAGGGATTGATTGATTTTTGATTGTTTAAGGGCTACGCAACTTCAATCAAGAGTTATTTTCGCCGGTGCAGCCAGTAAATTTGTAAGTCTAAGACAGCGCCAGAGCTAGCTGGCACTGACTTTGGCCAAATATTCTATACTGAAAGCGAGGATACGAAGGTGGATTTACAAGTCAGGAATTTAAAAAGCTTAAAAAATATTTCTAATTAAAGAGAAGGGTGCTCCTTTAAGGTAAAATAAGTTTTATTTAAAAATCCCAAAAAGGTTTTAAATTATTTCTGACTAAAAAGGATTGTGTTCCACTAGAGTGAGAAAAAGTTTTATATAGAAAATTTTAAAATTGGACACTTTTGTCCATTCAAATTTTGTTCAGAAGGTTCGCCTCTTCAACGAACACATAAGTGCCACTTCAGACAGCACACTTCCCATTTCCGAGGATTGATGCAATGCCATATGTATTATTCTCATCTTGATGCTTTCTCAAGTATCTGGCACTGAGTTCCGCCAGATTAGGGAACTCCATCAGGAGATGATGTATTGTGAGAGGTACGATACAAACATGGCAATATGGAGGGGGGTCGCCCGTCATGAGAAATTCATGCGTAAGTCTCGAGTGGCCAATACGCAGTCTGCACAGGGCCGTCTCCCATCGACGGCTCATTTTGGCGTATCCCCAGGGCTCGAAGCCTGGCTTGATGGCGCGGAGTTTATTCGGACCAATATTGTTCCACCGTCTCCACCAGATATCACGGACTTCTTTCTTGGTTGCTCGTCGAAGGTCATCCATGGGCACCGGGAAACCACGCGCGGGGATCTTGATCGTCGCGGACTTCGCGAGGACGACAGTTTCTTCATTCCCTTTCACCCCGACGTGTGAAGGGACGCAGCAGAAGCTAATCGTTCGTCCTCGCCGACTTAAGCATAAGTCGCCGTAAAAAACAGCCTAGTTCTAGGCTACTTTAAAAAATTAAACAGAAAACAATAAAAAGAAATAACAATAACAATAACAAAGCAATAACAAAAACAATTACAAGAACAACAACAACAATTAAATCGGGTTAAATAAAAGGGAGAAGGCCGGCCTCCCCCAAAAAGTCAATAAGTCCACCAGTCAAAGTACACGCACTCGTCCCGAGCACAAGGGACAGGCGGTAGCGACCCCGCCCATCCCGGTACCGGGACAGGTGTCGTGCGCGAAGATCACCCAGACTGGGACATTCGACAAGAATGTGCCGAACAGTCTGGGGGACGACGCAGTCGTTGCAATAGGGCGCAGGCGAGCGCTCCATCAGATAGCGATGCGTCACACGAGTGTGTCCGATTCGGAGACGACATAAAGCAGCCTGAAGCCACCGCGGCATTGGGGGATAGGTCCATGGGAACGGTCGCGGCGCAATGGCAGGCAACTTTAAGTTCCCTTCGACCGTCTCCCATCTTCTTTGCCAAGCAGTCCGAAGAGCTGCCCGTATTCCTGCCATGTAGTCGGTGTGAGGAAGAGCGAAACGCTGGTCCGGTCGCAGAGTCCTCGCGGACTCTTTGACGTCCTCATCGGCGCGCTCATTCCCGGCAATTCCTACATGTCCAGGAACCCAGCAGAAGATAATCTCGACATCTGCCCGGCTCGCCAAAACCGTGGCGTCACGGATATCGCGAACCAGGGGATGCGGAGATTCCAATGCCCCGAGAGCACTCAGGGCGCTTTGTGAGTCGCTATAGATCACAATCCGGTCTCCGAACCGGGCACGTCGCGTAATCTCCCGTACCGAGTGGTGTATTGCCACCAGCTCGGCCGTGAAGACAGACGCAGTGCCTGGTAGAGCCCCGCTGACTTCAAACAGAGGGGATACGGCGTGGAAGCCGACCCCCTCTTGGGACTTGGAGCCATCCGTATACACTGGCACGGTACCAGCGTGACACGATGTGTGCTCCCAAAAGGTCGAACGCAATACTCCCGGCGCCGTACAAGCTTTGGGAGCAGAGGCGTGGCGACAAATAGCCAAATGTGGTACCCTCCAGGGTGGCGTCCTGGGCAGAACTAGGGGCGCCACCGGCCCGAGAGCTATATCTACCTCTCGAAGGAGTTTCCTGGCCCTAAACCCAAAGGGCTTAGGGTATGACTGGCGTCTCTCGGTGGCATAGGCACCATCGAGATCAGCTGCGGATGCAGTGAGAGCTGTTGGCGACTGAGGGAGGCGCCGGGCTCGCGCGTACAGGCGAGTGATGCACTGCACGCGGCGCAGAGCGAGTGGCATCTCCCCAGCATCGACCAACAGGCTCTCAATGGGGGAAGTGCGGAAGGCACCGGTCGCTAGGCGAAGGCCGGTGTGGTGGATTGAATCCACCTTCCGCAATAAACGCTCGGCTGCGGATGCATAAAACTCGCATCCGTAGTCGAGCTTCGAGCGAACAAAGGATCGATAAAAAAGTAAGGCGGTAGCCCTATCAGCGCCCCAAGCGCTGAACGTCACGGAACGGAGAATGTCCATGGCGCGGGTACAAGAGACCCTAAGGCTGCGAATATGAGCCTCCCAGGTGAGGCGTCGGTCGAATACAAGACCAAGGAAACGGTGCGACTCAACCACATCCAGGCGCACCCCATTAAGAAACAAATCTGGGTCGGGGTGAAGCCGTGGATGGCGGCAGAAGTGCACCACCTTAGTCTTGGCCAAAGAAAACCGAAACCTGTGCGCTTCGGCATAGCGAGAGACGTGGTTCAATGCCTGTTGGAGTCGACGCTCCAGAGTTGGCATCTGGGCCGCGCCAAAAGAGATCGAAAGGTCGTCCACGTAGAGCGTAGCGAGAACATCTTCCGGCAGCACCGAGGTGATGCCGTTGATGCTCAGGGCAAAGAGTGTGACACTGAGGACACTTCCCTGCGGGACACCCTCTTCCTGCTCCTTTGGGGCAGAGAGGGCTCCCCCCACCCGTACGCGGAATCGACGATCTCGCAAACATTCAAATATAAACATTGGGAGGCGTCCCCTCGCCCCCATCGTGTGGAGAGTCTCCATGATACCGTATCGCCATGCGGTATCATAGGCCTTCTCCAGATCAAAAAACACCGTGGCGTAGTGCTGTCTACGGAGGAAAGCCTCGCAGACGGCATTTTCCAGTCGGAGCAGAGCATCCGACGTGGAGTGAAACTTACGGAAGCCGCACTGTGCAGAAGACAGATGGCCTCCGCTGTCCAGGAAATAGGCTAATCTAACATTTACCAATTTCTCCATCAACTTGCACACGCAAGAGGTTAGAGAGATTGGGCGGAAACCGGTCGGAGTAGAGTGATCTCTCCCCGGCTTGCGAAAGGCGAGCACAGTAGCGATTCGCCAGGAGTCTGGGAGAAGACCTTCCACCCAGATCCTGTTGAACATATCTAACAGAAAGGCCATGCCTCGCTCACCCAGGTGTCAAAGCATGGCGTACGGGACATCGTCCGGACCATGGGCGGTGTCCGCGCACGAAGCGAGAGCGGAACGCAACTCACTCACAGTAAACTTGTCGTTGAAGGGTTCTCCGCCTCTTGAGGTAAAGTCCAGCCGGCGGCCTTCCGCGACATCACGACGTGCATTGAATGCTGGCGGAGCAGCATCACGGCTAGAGAATGCGGAGAAAGCGGTCGCTAAGGATTCCGCCACGGACGCGGGGTCCGAGATTGCGGTCCCATTCTCCTGGAGAACGGGAGGGGGGTCCTGCGAGAACTTGCCCCGAATCCTTTTGACTCGCTTCCACACCTCAGCTAAAGGGGTCTTCCCGTTAAGTGAAGACACGTATGCCCGCCAAGAAGAGCGGTGGGCGTGCTTCGAAATATACCGGAACCTAGCCCTAGCCCGACGAAATTCAGTGACAGTGTAATCGTTCGGGCGGCGCTTATAGCGCATGTAGGCATAACGCTTCTGTTTGAGGGCCGTCTCACACTCGGCCGACCACCATGGGAGTGGTCAGCGTGCAAAACGGCCAGACGTCCTAGGAATAGTAGTCAGGCCCACGGCGATGAGGTTGCCGGAGAAGAACTCAACGGCCTCATCTACCGACCTAAACTCCTCGACTGAGATAGAGAATTCAGTCATTTCCTGAAATGCAGGCCACCGCGCCCGCGCCAAGCACCACCGAGGTGGTCTCTCAGGCGGCAGTTGCCCTGAAAATGATATTTGAATGGGAAAGTGATCACTACCATGGGGTTCATCGACCACCCCCCAATCAAAATCAGGCTGTGCATCCGAAGAGCACAAAGATAGGTCAAGGCAAGAAAATGAAGCGGTTCTCGGACAGTGATGCGTAAACTCATCCACGTTTAGGACACCCATCTCAAGCTCTTCGATCAGATCGGCAAGGACTTGTCCCCTGGGATTTATGGAGTAATCTCCCCAGAGAGGATGCCTGCCGTTCAGATCTCCAAGCAAGAGATAGGGCCTCGGCAACCGTGCCACGACGCGGCGGAAGTCCCCCGCGTCGAAGTCAGCTGACGGTGGAATGTACGCAGAAATGATAGTATGCCTCCTGTCCAGGTGTAGCTGCACAGCCACTGCCTGAAAGGAGGTATCTAAAGAGAAAGGAAGAACGGAGACATCATGCCGGGTGTAAACCGCGCATCCCCCAGCCCGGCCATCCCGCGGTGGTGGGGTCGCAAGACCCTTATACCCCGGGAGGGCAGGCAGGGGGCACGCGCCTAGCATGGTCTCCTGCAAAAAAATAGCTAACGGGGAACGGGACGAGGTGAGCCTCCGCAGCTCCTCCCAGTTGGTTGGCCCGGAGTCCACGGTAATTCCATTGAAGGAATATACCCTCCAGGCCTAACTCGAAGGAGACGCGGGGGCCCTCCTCGAATTGAAGACCCTCACGGGAATGGCCGTACGCTTCCCGGGGGCAGAACCCGGGCGCTGTTGGCCGGACAAAGCGCTGTCGCCTTCGAGGACTTATTGGGGGAGGTTGGGCTCGCCATGCGAGTCTTTTCCTCCCTCCGCCTCGAAACCTTAGGCGGGCGCTGCGGCTTCGGGGGCGAGGGGGCCTCTTTTCGAGGAACCACCGTCTCCGAGCCACTCGCTCCACCTCGGGGCGTGGGCGAAGGAGCCGAAGCTCCTTTGTTGCTGTCCTCCTTTCGGGGGACAGCTTTAGGAACCCCTGAAGATGGCCTAGCGACCATGTTCAGGGGTGTTGCCTCCTGTGAGTCTAACGACTCGGTGGAGGCGCGTGGCCGTTTCGCCTTGCGGGAAACGGTCACGCTGGGGGAAGAGGGGGGAGCCCTGGTTTTAGCCGGGGCTGGGTATGAACCCTTTTTGCCGCCAGCTTTACCAGGGGAGCGCCCGGGTTGGGTAGAGCCCGCAGAAGGGCTCCGAATGGGCGCGGAAACAACCGTGCTCGTTGGCCTGGATGGGCCAGGAGCAGAGGGTGCCTTTCGAACTACTGAGGCATATGACGTCCCAGGCAGAGCTGGGCGCGCCAGGACCAAGTCCTTAGCCTCGCGGAATGAGAGTCTATCCTGGGCCTGAACGGCCAGGATTTCTTTCTCCAGGAGATATGCACCACATTGCTTCGAAGAAGCAGGGTGCGGCTCTCCGCAATTGACACACTTGGCCACACACGATTTGTACTTATCGTGTGCGACCTTGGAGCAATTTACACAGACTTCGGGTGACCCCGACTTTGCACGTCTACATGAGCGATTCGTATGGCCGAAGCGGTGACAGTAATAGCACCGCCGCGGCAGTGGCACGAATGCCTTCACGCGGTAGCGGTACCAACCGGCACGCACCGACTCAGGGAGCTTGTCACAGTCGAACGTGACGAAGAGTGTAGGGGTGAGTCTCGAAGCCCCTCCCTGTTTTCTCATCACACGTTCGACCTTGACCGCCCCATGGTCGGCCAGCTCTAGGGTGATGTCCTCAATGGAGTAGTCAACGAGTTCCCTCGCATAAACTACTCCTTTTACAAAGTTCATGGTAGAGTGCGGCGTCACACTCACCGGGGTGCCATGAAGTGTCCGAAGAGCACTTATCTTGGCTGCCTCGGCGGGATTCGCCACATTCGCCAGAAGGCTCCCGTCCGAGAAACGGGTCACCTTCGGCTCTCTACCAATTGCACTAGCTAATCCTCTCCTCTGATGGATCATGTTGCCCTTGGACAACATGGTGCCATCAGTGGAGCGAATAACGAGGAAGCGTTTGAAGCCAGCTGGGTCGAAAACGCCAGCTAACCTCTGAATGAGGGGCCCCGATGTCATCGAGGCTCCGCCCTGTGCACTTTTGGTGTTAGTCTTGGTCAGGGGCTCTGCACACGAGGGGGTAGAGGGGCCGGATGTGCCGATCTTGGCTTGGTCGCCTACCAAAGTGGTAGCAGACCCATCCGTCCCCGCAGCCCCCGCGGATGGAAGGAGCCCCGAGTCTTTTTCGTCTTTTTAGTCTTTTTTGTCTTTTTCTTTTTTGGAGAGGAGGGCGGGGAATGAACCCGCTTTTCACCTCCGCCGGCAGAAGCCCCCAGGCCAGATGGACCGGCCTCAGCCAGGTCCCTCTCCGAAATGGAGAAGGTCCTGGTTGTCGTGGGGGCACCTGTCGGAGGATATCCCTCCCCTCCTTTTACTGCCTCGGAGCCCTCAGCCATTTGAGGAGGACCTTGCATAGGGGCGGATTCGGGTTCGGTGCTTGGCGCCGAGCCCGAATTCCCCCCCATGGAAGGCCCTACCGTCTGAGGCTGGGTCTCCTCAAGGACCATGTTTATCACAGGAGGGGCCTCCAGTTGGCCATCCCCTCCCAGGACATCGCAGGTCCCCTTGGCAGTGTCGCCAGTCTTGTGTGGGGAGGCACAGGCCTTGACCCCAGCAAGGTTTAAAATTCTTGCCAGCAGGTCTTTTGAGGGAAGCGACCGAAGGGGCCTGGCTTCCCTCTCCCCCCTAAGGGGGTTTGCTCTACCGAGCCGCTTTGATGGGAAGCGGCTGGCTAAGGGCTGCCTGCTGGCTTTCTTGGCAGTCCCCTTGGAAAGAAAAGAGGGGACTGCCGCTGGGAAAAGGGAGGTGCCCGAAAGTACCTCCAGAGAAGGGGGGGAGGGGGAGTCCCCTGCACCCGTAGGTGAAGGAGAGGAGTAAGCCTCCTCTCCGGTTAGCGAAATATGGAGGGTCCCCTGTGCAAGCACAGGGGGGGGAACCTCCATTTTTTTGCTGGAGCTGCCCGAGGGCGGCTCCGTCGATGGAACAAGGGAAGTTGAGGGTTGGGTTTGTTTGTTTTTTTATCATCATTGGGCATGGTGACCCTTTTTTAAACACGGGATGCAATCGCGCACACCTCTCGCAGTAGCCCGCACTGCGAGAGGTGCTTACAAGCCCGGCAGAGCCAGGCGCCGCCATTTGGGACCACCCCTCCCGCCTGGTGGCCTGGCAGTCCATCGGCATGGCGGCTCCACCTTGGACACGGCGTAAAAATTAATAGATTGTGAAGAGGAGAGGAAAAGGGATGTGAGGAAGGTATGGGTGGGGATGAAGCAGGTAGTTAAAAACCAGCCACCCCAGACCGGAGCTCAGGGGTTAGGGAACATTGTCCCCCACCCCCTCAGCCCCGATGCGGGACGGTTGGCTGAAAGGAAGGTCAGCATCTACCCTGTGAAATTAGAGGCTGACCAGAGAAAGTTGTGGGAGAGGTTGTGTGAAAAGAGAGGAAAGAAGTGTTTTGAAGGAAGGAAGAGAGGCTAAGCTGGGGCCGGACGGAGCGCTGGATCCCGTCTGATGGAGCTCATAGTCTGAAGTGCGCTGTAGGAATCAGTATGGATGACAAAGTTTTTGTCGTCCATGGTAAGTACATAGGTGACGGCATCACAATGGCTCGTAGTTCGGCAGTAAATGCCGAGCACATCTTCGGAATGCCGCACCTAAATTTAAAATTAGGAAAGACGACAGCGCATCCCACACCTCTGTCGTCCTTGGACCCATCTGTATAAATTGGGACCGAACCTCTATGTTCGTTGACTTGGTCCAAGAAGATCGCACGCTGTACATGCGGGCTTAATCCGTCCTTGTTAGGTATGCATTTGCATACATTTAACGGTGGATATATCCAGGGCGGAGTCTTCGATACCTTATGCTAGCAGACCGGAGTATCGAGGTCAGCAATCTCGTTCAGGATAGTCTTGACTCTGTATCCAAAGGGTTTTGACAAGCTAGAACGGCTAACATGGGTTAGGGATCTTGCGTCCCTCATTGCCATCCGGCTGGCAACCGAGTTAGGCTGCTGTCCCAGTCTGTGCCGGCATTTCAATAACAAAGTCTTTCGTCGAAGGTCTAGGGGAAGGGCTCCAGCATTGACGAGAAGACTTAGTATCACGGAGGTTTTAAACGCACCAGTTGCCAGCCTTATGCCCGCATGGTGCACAGCGTCTAGCGTTTTAAGTCTATTGGGTGTAGCCAAAGAGTACACCTCACATTCGTATTCCAATTTGGATAGAATAACGGAGTCGTGAAGTTGGAGCAGGGTGTTGTGATCCGCTCCCCAGGATGTATGCGAGAGTACCTTTAAAAGGTTCAAGGCTTGGGTATGTAGCGTACGAGAAGTGCAGGTGAGCGGCTTAAAAGCCTTGCTTGAATGAGTCTTTTTTGAGACTCAGGATAGCCGAGTGGATTCACTGCTGGCTAACAGTGGTCCAGCGACGCGGAAAGCTGTTCGCAACTCGTTACACTACTTTCATTCTTTCTTTTTTTCTTTGCCCCCTTTCCTTCACCCTTCTATCTACAGGTACACGAAACCTTAAAGGATCGTAGGTGAGATGTCCAAGACAATTTGCTATCAAACAACAGTCCCAGAAATCGTGCCTCCTCTCTACAGGAAATCTGCTCTCCGAAGAGGTACAGGTCAGGGTCTGGGTGGACAGCGCGGATTTTACAAAAGTGAACAGCCACGGTTTTCGTTGTTGAGAAGTGAAAACCATAGCTGTTTGCCCACGCGCAAATCCTGTCGATAACCAGCTGGAGACGGCGCTTCGCCACCGCCATTCGTGAGGCCAAAAAAGAGATCGACAAGTCATCTGCGTATAGTGTGCTGAGTATTTCATCTGGCATAACTTTGGTTATATCGTTGATGGCCACTGAGAAGAGGGTTACACTGAGCACGCTGCCTTGCGGGACGCCTCCCGTGAGGGCGTAGTCATGGGACGTTGCTAAACCAATTCGGACTCTAATGGATCTCTTTTGTAAGAAGTTTTTGATGAAACGGCGCATGTGACCCTCCATGCCCAAGTCCTGGAGTGTTCGCAGGATTCTGTGCCTCCATGCTGTATCGTATGCTTTTTCTAGATCAAAGAATACAGTCACATGATGCTGCTTGGAAGCAAATACGGCGGTGATCGATGACTCTAAGGTGATGAGAGCATTGGAGGTGGAGTGATGTTTCCGGAAACCGCACTGCGAAGGTGAGATGCACCTCTGACTTTCCAGGTACCACACGAGCCGATAGTCGACCATTTTCTCAAAGAGCTTGCAGATGCAAGAGGTCAACAATATCGGCCGGAGGTTTGTGGCTTCCGTGTTGTCTTTCCCAGGTTTTGAAATGGGGAGTATGACTGCCATTCCCCAGCTAGTCAGGAAAGAGTCCTCCAGCCAGATTCTGTTATACAGGTACAGTAGAAACTTTTTTCCCTGGCTGGGCAACTGGCGGAGCATTGCGTATGGGATGTCGTCAGGCCCAGGAGTAGTGTCGTTACAGGTCTTTAGTGTTTCGGACATTTCTCGTGAGTCGCATGGGACATTGTAATGTTCTCCATTCCCCGGTGGAAACTCAATGGCCCTGCTCTCCTCACGCAGTCTCCGTCGGCACTAGTATCATTTATATTTTGTTGAGCAATTTTGCTAAAGAAGTCAGCGAAGTGATCAGTGACAGTGGTTGGTTCTGCCCCTTTCCTTCCTTCCATTCTCAGAATTGGCGGAGAAGGAAGGGCGGGGGTGTATTTCCCCTTCATTTTCCTTACGCGTTGCCACACGTGATTCAGTGGTGTTGCGGCATTTATAGAGCTTACGTAAGTCCTCCAAGATCCGCGTCGGGCATCCTTCAGGATTCGACGGTATCGTGCTCTAGCCCCAAGGAAAGATATCTTTAGGGCTTCTAAGGTTGGATCAGCCTTGAATCTGGCTTTTGAACGCCTTGAGGCTTGTCTGGCCGTGGCGCAGTCTTGATTCCACTACGGGACTGGTCTGCGTCGGAACGCACCCAATGTGCGCGGGATACTGACGCAGGCTGCATGATGGAGTCGACCTACGAAGTAGTCAACAGCCTCGTCCACCGTACTAAAGTCACGCTCGTCGTGCTCTGGAGTGCAGGATTGCTGGAAGGCACCATTTTGGAAGGCGTCGCTGCGTCTCCGCCGAGACCATGTTAAAGGTTATAGGGTAGTGATCACTACCCCTTATATTGCAGCCGACCTACCACGAGAAGTCGAGCGCTATCTCCAAGTTGCAAATAGTAAAGTCTATTGCAGTCAGGGAACATGTCTGCACATGAAAGTGCGTGGGCTCTCCGGAGTTCAAAAGACAAAGGCGCGAGTCTTCGAGCAGTGTATTGAAGATGTCTCCTCGTCGGTTGCGTGTAAAGTCTCCCCAGAGATAGTGACTTGCATTCATATCTCCGAGGAGAATGAAAGGTCTCGGTAGTTGTTCTATGAGACTCTCGATGTTCCATCTTGATACTTCTTCATTAGGCGGTAAGTATACGGAGCATACCGTGTAGGTCTTCTTCATATACAGTTGACCCGCTACCGCCTGTAGTGATGTGGTGAGATTAATGGGATGAAAGGGCACATTAGGCTGGAAAGGATTGCACCCCTTCCTTGGTGCCCACCATCCGTTGATAGCAGTGTATGGACGGACTTATATCCCAATGGACAGGGGCATGTCTTTCCTATCATCGTCTCTTGAAGACAAATGAGAATAGGATTGTTTACTTCAACTAGGAGAGCAAGTTCCTCCCAGTTGGCTCTCAGTCCACGGATATTCCACTGGAGAATGTTGGTCATTCTTCCTAGTTGATTATCGAATGTGGTTCTTGAGCAACACAGGTTTCACCCTGGGAGCTTTCTTTGGTGAAGCCTTTGTCTTTAATGTTGGAGTCGTGATCGGGATCTTAGATCCGGCTTCTTTTTTAGGCCTGGTGTTAACTTCTAGCGCCCTAATTTTGTCACGCATAAGCGTGACCATGCCACCGGATTTTTTCTTTGGGTCTGCAGTCAGGGCTCTGCGGAATGCTTTCCTTAGGCCAGCTAGAAGAGGGGTTGGGGTCCTCTCTCTCTCTTGGTATTAATGTCATGTCCTGCTGGGCAGTCTGCAGCAACTCAGTGGGAATGGTTTGCGGCGGTCACCATCTCCCCCATCAGCCATCCCATTTGTCGGGGTGTTCACCGGCCTATGTATAGGAGTTGTTGGGGCGGTCTCCGGCCCACTCTCATCCTGTTCCAATGCCAATTTGTTAGGGCTTGATTCACTGTTTAGAGACTCTGAGGAGTCTCTCAACCTTTTAAGGCGCTGTTTACGAGGAGATTTCTTGGGGGGTTCTGGGTGGACCTCAGCCATTACAGTCATGGCTGTTACTTCGGGCTCCGGAGTTAGCACCTGTAAGGCTGGGTCCTTCGCTTTGCTGGAGAGTACAGCGAAACTATTTCCTCTCTCCCTGTTGGGCCTTTGCACACCAGATGTATTGGTGGTTTGGGATGGCTTCGGTGCGCCATTAGCTGGCCTTTTGGCCACCGATGAGAAACTCGCGGGTTTCTCACCCTTGCCCATTCTAGACCGGAGCATGCTTCTGGCTGTTTCCTGGCTGACATGCTGGGAATTTGCCAGTTGAAGTATCTCCTGCTCGAATTTGTATGTATCACATCATCGGGAGTTCACTTTGTGTTTCTCCCGACAATGGTAGCAGTATGGCTCACTGCTACATTCAGTGGTCGTGTGTTCGATTGAGGACCACTTTCCACACCGAGGAGTATTCTGGCAGGTTTTCTTGCCATGCCCGAATCCATAGCAAACTGTTTATTGAAAGTGAAGAGCACTATGTTGTTCCCTCCCTTGATTTTAACAACACTCTTTATGGAGGCTGGACAAATGGCCAGGATCTCTTCCTCTGTAGTCTTGCAGGTCTCAATTAAAGACGCAACCTTTAGAGTTATTAAAGGTCTTATGCGCCTTTATAGATTCGAACATGCTCACTAGAGGGCAATGCATGTGGAGCAGCATACGTCCCTGGGCGATGACTTTCGCAAGGACTAGCACTCCCTTCCCATACCTTTTTATATTTCCCTGAGAGATTGTGCCAATTTCTCTTTGTAGGTGTTTCGTCTCATAGAAAAAGTTTCCTTTGCCTCCACGGTAGTAGACGACGAACCACCTCGGGGTCAAGGTTCTTGTTTCCTCAGTCGGGGCATGCTCTGCCTCCTTGAATATATTTGAGCAGTAATCGTCTTCGGACTCTTGTAGATTTCTTGATTGAATAAGGCTGACTGATGATCTGCCGCATTCCGTTAGCAGAACGTTCGGTGCCTCCAATGCCAACTTCGCCGATTTGTTGTCTACAAAAGTGATGTAGTACCTGTTTGAGTCCGAGTCCCCATCATACAACAGACGTATTCGGAGGACTCTCCCAAATGTCCTTGCAACCTCATGGATTTTGCCATAAGACATACTTTGGGGCACATTAGTCACCACCAGAGTATCCGCAATAGAACCTATATGAGTGTTGGCGAACTCAGTCGTCGAACACTCTTGAACCGCAGTCAAAAGGCCAGTGTTTGAGGTCTCGCTGGCCTGGTCAACCACCGGACAAGATCTTTTTAGTTTAGATTTTTTTCCCATATAATATTAGGTTTTCTAGAAGCACGGCTGCTGAGGCATCAGCGGACTCCACCAATAACCAGGGGCGTAAGGGGCCGAGCACGATCCGCGGTGGCTGGGGGTACCTCTTCCCGTAAATATTAGAAAGTTCAACGACCGCGGTGCAAAGACCCCCTCCCCCGACGCCCTGGATCCGAGCCCCCGTCAACCCGAAGGTGGCCCTAAGGGTGCACCCCCTTGGTGGGCAGTCTTAAGCCTGTACAACAAGCCAGTAAGTCATGAAGTGCACGTTAGACTCACCTCTAGTAATCAGCTTGTCTTGCATAGTTGGACCTACCGACTCTAAAGAGTCACAAGCAAAGCCTGAATACGTCATAACGAGACACACAAGCCCCCCACACCACGCCAAGATGTCCTCTTGTGGGGAGGGGGGGATACAGGAATACGAAGATAACCAGCACGAACAAACTGGGGCAGATTCTGAAGCTCAAAGGTAACGATGAGCGTACTCGTAGGAACCTTAGCGGGAACAACAGACTTAGAAACCCTATAAACGTCCGTAACCCTCTGGGACGAAAGTTTAGCCTTTAGTCTCGAAACATTGCAATAATTCGTTGGAGCGAATCACTCCCTTAACAAAATTAAGGGGAGGGTGGGGCACATCCGAAACCGAGACCTCCGAAAGGAAGGACAAATCCCCCACAGTACCACACTGCTCACGCGAAGATACCTCAACCACTAAATCGCCAATACCACGGGCCCACATACAGCGGGGCGCACCACAGCGGGACTCAAACTCCTCATTCAAATCAAACGCGTCCAATTTAGAAAGTGGAGACCCGGAACTGGAATTTAGCACCAGAAAACGAGGATAATCGAAATCAGGATCTATCTCTTCTGCGAACGTATCTAACAAGCGCGGAAAAGAGGACTTATTAACAGGCGTATTACGAGAACCAGAAGTCTGCGACGTCTGGGATATAATTTTTTTTTATTATTACCCAAAAAGGAGAGTATAAAAGTGGGTGCGAACTCAAGCAGCGCAGTCACTCTCTACCGTCGAGACACCTACTCGGAGCGCCAGCCCAACCAGGAGGGTAAGCCCGTCGACCCCTGACCCAACCATAGTTTTAAAAATGGCCGGCCAGCCTCGGAAATTTACCGGTTGGTAAAGCAAAGTCCCCAAGAGAGCCACTCCGGCTCAGGCACCCACCAACCAACACAGGCAGGACCAGCTATGGGGTCGCGCCCCCTGACGGGCAGCTCTGATACACCGAGATTGACAAACATGCACGGCGGCCAGGAGGACAAATGGCCGTGCCCCTTACGGGAAATCCAAAAAAAAGGCTTTCGTTTTTAGCTCATTTTCGGACCTTCCTCTGGCCCCTGATACTGTATTTTACTTCTGTTTTTCTGTTATTTAGTCTTGGTTCTTTGTTTGTATTTTGTTTTGGTTTTGGTTTTGTTTATCCCTTGTTTTGCCCATCTGTGTCTAGGTTAAAATGTATATGAAAATGAGTCCTAATTTCTTCGACTATGCCCCCTGCAGAGTCGCCAGGTGAGACCCTCTCCGTAAAAAAAAAATGCAGTGGGGAGGCGCAGCTAAATCAGAACCACAGGTGATGTTTGCAGCGTATGACCACCGATATCACGTCGAGCCAATTCGGGACTCCATTCGTCCATTCACCACAACACTAATTGGAAACTATCTCCACTCGACTTCGCTCTCGCCCGAGAAACAAAGAAGGATGGGAGTTTAGTGACGTGCCGAGGATTGAGTTCATCCTTTGAACAGCAACCAACCTCTACACTGAACAGAATCTTTTCACGAATATCAAGTCCACGAGATGAGGTAAATATCAATTAGATATCCTCTTTTAAACATTTTTTTCTGCATCTTACTCTACTGAGAATAGGTAAATCGCTACTTAAATCAATAATTTTCTAGGTAAATTTATTCGGGTAGAACTTACAAGAAAAATCTTAATCGCAGTTACTTTAAGACCATCAATTCTTATATCAAAACTTTTACATATATACAAATATTTTGAGACTCGTCTCTTGTCCACTCAAGCAATGTAGTCGCAAACGAGGGTCAAATCTATGTTCATTGAAGAAATAAGGATGATACATTAATAGTTATTGAGTAAAGGAGTCAAAGATTCTCTGTCTAATGAACGAGCTTCATATATCGATAACCACAAGTCAGGGTACTTAGCACATTTAAGAAGCAAATACACACCATAAATCACTTTTATATCGCATTCCCTTTATCTAATTATAAATGTGTAATATCGGCTCTGCAGTTGATATAAATCATCTCGAAGGGGCAATGCAATTGTCTAGCTTAAACAAATACTCTTAGACACTAGTAATGGACGCGAAAGCTAATTAAGAATCAGAGAAAAAAGCGTAAAAATTGCAATTTTTACTAAGGGATATAACGGCAGATTAATCAAGGCAATTTATCTTCTTTCAATTGCAAAGATACGAAGATTTCGTACATATGTAGTTACAAATAAAAATAAATGAAACTTAAATAAATTCCAATTTACTCCCACAACACATTTAGTGGAATATTTTAATTTCCCGATTGGAATTTTGGTAAAGGGTAATAAAGTCTTTTGAATGAAAATTGGTTATAACTTCTTAAATTTAAGATTAATTATTGATATCAAGCTAAATTTTTCACTGATTATGATTGGCACCTGAGACTAAAGGAGCAATTTTATTTTTTTTTTGCAATTCGCACACACAGCTCCTATCTGTGAATTTCACACTAGATCTGAATATTTTTAGCAATACATTTGCTGCTAAATAGTGTACAAACCATATTTGAACTGGATTCACATGGAGCAGGTACATAACTAGTGCGTCGAACCAAAGACGCACGCAAGCAGCCTGATCAACGATAGACTAAAGTGTTGGTGAACTCTGTAAACAAGGTAACAAATAATATCAATATGCAAACTATTTAAATTTTGCTCTGTCCAACGACAGATGATATACATATTGATCAATCGAGTAAATATTGGCAATTGAATTTAGTCTAAAGTTGAAAGTTTTGATTCGGAGAAGAATAATGCGCTCGGAAAGCGGGAGTTTTGGATCTTGGGTGAGAGTAATCCGAGTAGGTCTCGTGATCGGGTCGAGGGATCATCATAACGGGTTGGAGATTAAGAGACTTGCGTGATCCTGTCAAACTCACTGCATCGCCAACATATTCTGGATTAATGTGACCTGAAAAAGAAAAAGGTTTCTTAATTCAGACAAAAAATACCGGGGGGCCCAAAATTGAGTGCGTATTTTGATGAAATTCAAAACTTTTATGAAAAATTCTTGTCGAATTATGTTCATCATGTTCAAATTGTGCTCTGCACAAAATTGTAGTGTTCCATATACAGGGTGTCCCAAAAGTTTAATTTGTTCTTCAATCCTTTTCATAATTCCTTCTTAATGGATATTACAAAGAAAAAAAAATGATGTTTATTCTTCCAGCTCAATTATGATCACAAAAAGAAAACAAAAATTCATTAAAAACAAAAGAAAAGAAAAACTTTATTTAAATATTCAACATGGGCTCCGTCCTTATCTCTGCAAATTTCAAATCGATCTTTAACATGGCGAAAAACACTGTGGAGCATTTCGGGAGTTATGTTCAGTATTGCTGAAACTATGCGTTCTTTGAGTTAAATTATTATTTTTTTGCTGATACACTTTTGCTTTGATGAACCCCCACGCAAAAAAAAATCCAGGGGAGTTAAGTCTGGAGAATGTGGAGGCCAAGGTCTAACTCCTCCACGTCCAATCCATCAATAAGTGACTGTTCAAGTAATCTCGGACAATTAGAATATAATAACATGGTGCACCATCTTGTTGAAACACGAGACTATCAACACTGCTATCATCAACAAGCTGTAGTTCTAAAACTTGTTGGATCTCATCGAGGTAGATGTTGCCTGTCACAGATGTTTCATGAAGAAAGAATGGGCCATGAATTTGGTTATTGCAAACCACACGTTAACTTTTGGAGAGTTTCTTTTCCATTCCATGAAACCACTTGGTCTTATATTTGCCCAGATATGACAATTGTGTCTATTAACTTTAGCAAATGTGTGAAAAGTCGCTTACATCACTGAATAAGATTTTATCTAATAGGTTTTCACTTTCAATTTGCTCGATTTGGATAATCTTCTTGATTAATGGAGTGCAGTAATTGAATGTGATAGACTTTTTCCTAAGTGTTGAACGCAAGACTGTGCACTGTTGTCTTGGGCATATCAAGCCTCTGAATAGCCTTTCACACCGAAGTTCTCGGTTCATTTTCAAACAATTTTCGAATTTGTTAAGCTTTGTTCGGGCCAATCTTTTTCCGTCCTCTTCCTTCCTTTGGAACTTTTCTCGTACTTCATTAAATTTCGCTCCTCTGATACGAGCCATCACAACAAAAATCCTCTCTTCTGTATTCATTATTAAAGAGTTATGAAAAGGAATGAAAAACAAATTAAAATTTTAGGACACCCTGTACATGAAACACTACAATTTTGTGCAGAGCACAATTTGAACATGATGAACATAATTCAACAAGAATCTTTCATAAAAGTTTTGAATTTCATCAAAATACGCAGTCAATTTTGGGACACCCGGTACATTTAAACGACAAGTAATTTACCGATGGATTTCTAAATTTCGCTCTGGCAGAGGGCACGCGGTCCCCTCTGCCAGGAATTAGGATTATTAAGATACGCCCCACCCTCGCTTTCCTACAAGAATCGCCATCCCTTGATACTTAAAATGTTCTTTACCATTCATTATTAGCCTTCTTTCCACGTCCATGAATAGCTCGGGGCCCGCTTCTAACTACCCTTCACTACAGTACGTGGTAACTGGAAAAGCGCTGAATGCAAGAACTACAGCGCAATAATGGTTTGGAGTTTTGTAGGTATGGAGATGTGGGTAGGACTTAGGAACGGAGGAGAGAGGGCATATGTTGCGTTATAAAGATGGGAGGGGAAAAGATAGCGATGTTGTGATTGGCTCTGTGCGTACTGACAAGTGTAGGAGCTACCTACCCCAGGGGGTTAGACTGGGCGCATCCGCCAATAGGCGACTAACTCATGACGACGCTGAAGTTTTTTACACACACTCGCTGTATCCACTAGGCCAGCCAGAAGGAAAAGGTGGCGTGGGTGGGAGTGGAGGGTAAACGACTATTTGTATTGAGAGAGACTGGAGAATGAAAGTCTCCTAAAGACCAGGATAACAATCGCTATTAACAACCCAGAATAGACCATGGACTGGAGGATTGTAGGAAAAGCGATAGTGCCGTTTCACCACTAATCAGTGGCAGGAAACATTTCTGAGCCCTTCTTGGTTTTGTTTATTTATGGACCCCATCTGGCGACTGCCTACTCGGGCATAAGTCGCTATACTCACGACAGCCTAGTACTAGGTTACATTAAAATAGCAATATGTAAAACAAAACAAAAAACAACAATAACAATAAAAAAGGAAAAAGGAAAAGGGCAACAAGCAGAAAGCACGCTCCAGCGTAGGTGGGAGGCCCGCCTCAACCCGGCGCATGAACTTGCAACCTACAAAGAATCAACAACAAAAAAAACACAATTAAATAAAGTGGAGGAGGCCAGCCTCCTCCAAGAAGTCAAAGTGCACGAACTCATTCCCGAGTACAAGGGACAAGCGGTAGCAACCCCGCTTATCCCTGTACCGGGATAGGTAGCATGCGCGAAGATCACCCAGATTGGGACATCCAACAAGAATGTGGCGAGCAGTCTGGGGGACAACGCAGTCGTCGCCTTAAGGCGCAGGCGAGCGCTCCGCGAGTGTGTCCGATTCGGAGACGACAGAAAGCGACCTGTAGCCGTCGCGGCATTGGGGGGTAGGTCCATGGGAACAGTCGCGGCGCAATGACACGCAACTTTAAATTCCCCTCGACTGTCTCCCATTTTCTTTACCAAGAAGCCGGGAGAGCTACCCGTGTTCCCGTCATGTAATCGGTGTGAGGAAGAACGAAAGGCTGGTCTGGTCGCTCAGTCCTCGCGGACTCTTTGGCGCCCTCATCAGCGCGCTCATTCCCCGCAATTCTTACATGTCGAGGAACCCAGTAGAAGATAATCTCGACCTTTGCCCGGGTCGCCAAAACTGGCGCCACGGATATCGCGAACCAGGGGATGCAGAGATTCCAATGCACCAATAGCACTCAGAGCGCTTTGTGAGTCTCTATAAATCACAATTCGGTCTCCGAGCCGGGCACGTTGCGTTATCCCCCGCACTGAGCGATGTATTGCAACCAGCTCGTCTGTGAAGATAGACGCACGCCTGGCAGAGCCTCGCTGACTTCAAACAGAGGGGATACGGAGTGAAAACCGATCCCCTCTTGGGACTTGGAGCCATCCGTATACACTGGCACGGTTCAAGCATGTCACGAAGTGTGTTCCAAAAAGGCCGAACGCAATATTCCCGGTGTTGGAGAAGCTTTGGGAGCAGAGGCGTGGTGAAAAATCGTCACAGGGGGTACCTTCCAGGGTGACGTCCTGGGCAGAACCAGGGGCGCCACCGGCCTGAGAGCTATACCTAGCTCTCGAAGGAGTTTTCTGGCCCTAAACTCTAATGGGTTAGGGGTATGGCTGGCGTCTCTCGGCGGCATAGGCACCGGGCTCGCGCGTAAAGGAGAATAATACACTGTGCACGACGCAGAGCGAGTGGCATCTCCCCAGTATCGACATGTAAGCTCTCAATGGTCCCGAGCACAAGGGAGGACGACCCGTCCCAGGACAGGGGTGTGGATGGAGGAGAGTGTGCGCGTACACAGAATGGAAGAGGAATAGGTATATGTGACGAGGTATATGTAGGGCCTGAGTTGGCTGCCAGAATACGCCATATTCGATGACCACCTATTGGTGATTGCCCCCTGCGAAAAACAAAATTTTCCCATGCCATCTCACTGGGCTACTGAGATCGCCACAAAAAGGGGGCAAGGCAAAAATGTGTGTATGTGTGATATCGCCATAGCCGTTTAATATCTTCATGGGTGGAATACTGGGAGAACATAAGAAAAGAAGGAGTCTGCAAAAGGCAAAACAATAGCAAATATGAGGCAGCTCCCTATTCCCATCTAGCTATCCGGTCTATTCTCAAAACTCCCGAGGGAGGACTGTATAAGTATGGGTGGGATAAGGGATACGAGAAGGATGAGCCAATGGTGAAATATACTGGTGACCTGGTGTTTGCACGAGGAGTTTGAAATTTTGATTGAAACGTCCGACAAAAATGTGTGAGCAGGAAGGTAAAAGTATGCAAATGCAGAAAAAATGGTAAGGGTTTCACCACCGAGCTTCAGTCTTCTGGGGGCCTTTTATGTGTATATGTTTGTGTGTTTGTGGACCTACAGTTAGACGTGGGATCCAAACCACTGGTATCTACAGCTTATGACGGCCATCTGATTGGGGACTCCATTCAGCACTTTTCTGTAATCGGAAGCAGCGTTTCCACGTGGCTATACTGTAGCCAGAAAAAGACAAGTAACGCTGTTTAGAGGTGAATATGGGGTGGGTGAGGAATTTCAGAACAAGTGCGTTCCTTTAAGTTTTTGGAATAAATCGTGAATCATAGTGGTAAGAATAAAGCAGATCACGAAGGTTTTAAATGGTAAAGTCTCGGTGGCAATAGTGAATATTTGTGTGTGAAATGTGATAAGAGTCTGTATGAGAGCATGCTGGTAAACGAACAAGTGAGGTACAGAGTCTGGTACAGCAGATGTTACAGGTGGAAGGGAGATCGTGTGACATAAACTATTATTGGATTAGGCTGGTGTGACACAGGTGGAGACTGGCCACCATCACAGTTTTATTATGGGAGTGGTGGGAGTAGGTTATCCCAGTAACTAATGAGAGGTTTGATGAGGTAAAATTTGGTGAGATGCGGGGTTTGCCATGCAGCTATACATTTACATTAATGAACTCGTTCAGATCTGGAGGTATATCAGTGAATGGAAAGCAGGCGAGGGTGCAAGGTGGAAAGATAACTAAGCATCTTGGTTAACTACTTCATTACGAAGTGCCCCAAAGTGGGAGGGCACTCAGAAGGAATCAATGAATGGTACAAAACAGACGGGTGCTGCGTAAGTCCAAGTGGGCAAGCTCGCAGCCATTTTCAGAGAGAGAGGATTCATTAAAATTTCAAATGTTCTTTAAAAACATAGACTATGGTTAAAAATCTAAAAGATATATATAAAAAAAGGGAAGAGGGAGTAAAAACGTAGAATAATAAATGGTCTAGAATGCTGTAAAATCCTAAGACACGACACGTATATCTGGTTCTAAAAATGATAAAACATTAAATTTCCTTTAAGAGATTTGTCTCTGATAAAACTTTAAACACTCGGTTCATGTTAAAGGTGCACTCATGTTCGGAAAGGACGCTCCTCAGAACCTGCTGAGGACACATCCCTTGGCAAATAAAAGGAAAAAGCCTTTGCCTCAGAGTATGGAATCGTAGGCATTCAGTAAATAGGTGGAGTACAGACATTGGTACTCCACAGTGAGTGCAAATTGAAGGCTGCTGAAGGCCTTCCATCAGAAAGCCATGTGTCAGACGAACGACATGCCCAATTCTCCGACGGCATAGAATAACATCCTGAGTGCGGGTCCTAGTAGTGAGTGGCCAGGGGCAGACTGACTGTTTGATGGTATGCAGTTTAGTTGGGGGAGTTCATCCCAAGTCCTCTGCCACTGGCCGACCACGTACTCACGGATGTATGGCACGACATCACGGAAAGGAAGAGGAGCAGGGGTGGAGGTTCCTAGAGATGCAGCTGCCTTGGCAACAGCATCTGCTCTCTCATTCCCTTTTATACCCATGTGGTTAGGTACCCAACAGAATAAAACTTCGTGGAACGAGGATAAATAAAAAAACAGTGTTGGATCTTTGAACCAGTGGGTGATCTGGAAATAAAAAGACTAAAGCCTCCAAAGAGCTGAGGGATTCAGAAAATATTGTAAAAGATCCCGGCGATGAAGAAGGGATGATATACAGTGCAGCCAGTATCACGACAAACTCAGCAGTGAAGATAGAGGCTGTATTGGGCAGGCACACAGACACATGACGGGAGGGGAAGATAGCAAAAGCTCCTACCCCATCAGAGGATTTAGATCCATCTGTGTAGATAAAAGTGCTTTATTTGTGACACAAAGTGTTCATAAAAGAGGCTTCGTAGAACCGAAGGCAAGAACTTGGTCTTCGGTTCGCCTGCCAGCACCTTACAAACTCTCACGGGTGGCAATAACCATAGGGGTACTTTAGGGTTCTGATATAGCATAACTGATAATTCCCTCAGTTGACCTGTATCTCCAGTCATACGCAGGGCAAGGGGCGAGTCAGCGAAGGAAACCTGTCATATGAGGCCACCGAGTGATTATTATAGGTGCACTCATAAACAGGTGAGTGGGGGAGATGTTGCAGCCTGAAAGGGTACTGCAGGTTAAAATTAAGGCGGGGAAAGGATAGTGGAAGGATCCCATTCTCTGCATGGAGACTCGATACTGGGGAGGACTTAAATGCTCCCAAAGCTAGATGCACTCCCTGGTTCCTAATAGAATTGAGCTTATCTAGGTTTGAGGATGAGGCTGAAGAGTACACCTGTGATCAATAATCCAGCTTAGACTGATCAAGGTTGTATACAAAAGCCACAGGGTACGACGATCACTTCAACATCTGATAGAAGTTTTAAGATATCCATTCTCTTCAGGCAGGATTTTTCAAGGCAGTTATATGGGGGACCCAGGAGAGCTTTGAGTCAAAGATAATCCCCAAAAATTTACAATGAGGCTCAAACGAGATGGGGGAGCCGTACAAGGATAAGGTTGGTTCCTCCAAGTCAACTTACCTGAAATTGTAGAAATGAACTGCCTTTGATTTTGAGGGAGACAGTCGGAAGCCTTTTGCAGCGACATTTTTGCCAATGATGTTAATGGCCAGTTGCAATTTATGGATGACAAATGGCAGCCGAGGCAATGCTAATAATGTTGCCAAGTCATCCCCATAAAGAGTTGGTCATTACCTCTGCAGGAAGGTCAGTAATAATGCTGTTGACAGCCACCGAGAAGCAGGTGACGCTCAAAACGCTTCCCTGTGGCACGCCCTCTACCCTAACACGGAACGTGCGTCCAGCAATAAATTGCTGTATGAACCTAGGAAGATAGCCTTTCATACCCCAGTCAGATAGTTGCTTCAGAATACCATACCTCCAGGTGGTATCATATGCTTTTTCTATATCAAAAAAGACAGCAATGGAGTGTTGTCTCTTTGAGAAAGCTTGTCAAATGCAAACCTCCATCCTGACCAGCAGGTCTGTGGTGCATCGTTTCTTTCTAAAACCCGACCGTGAGGGAGAAATAAGGTTGTGTTTCTCCAGAAACCATACAAACCTGGCATTCACCATCCTTTCAAAAAGCTTGCGTGGGGAACAAGTAAGGGCAATTGGGCGATAGGGGGTCGGAAGTGGCCCTTCCTTTCCTGGTTTACGAAGGGAAAGTATGATTGCTTCGCTCCAATGGGAAGGGAAACAGCCCTTAATCCAAATATAGTTAAATATATCGAGAAGATGTGAAATGGGTGTTGAATGCATATTCCTGATCATATCATAAGAGATACAATCAGGACCAGGTGCGGTGGATCCACATTTTTTAAGAGCACTTCGAAGTTCATGAATGGAAAAGAGCATATTGTATGGTTCATTATCCATGCAGGGATCTATGAAGTTAAAGAGGCACTGCTCTTGTATTTTCCTGACATGTTGAAATTCTAAGGAATACTTGTTAGGGCTGGAAATGTCAGCAAATGTCTTTGCCAGGACATTTGAAATTCTGGCCAAGTCTTCCAAAGGCCCGCCTGCTTCATCTATATTGGGGGCAGAGAAACCACTTGCTCTGCCCATGAGCTTTTTCACTCTTTTCCAAACTTTGCCTGGTGGAGTTTGGTGGTTGATAAAGAGTTGATGTAGGAAATTCGGCAAGCCTGGCGGAGAGTACGCTGTCGTACTGCCCTGGCTCGGCTACGAGCATACTTATTGATGGCAGTAGGGTTTCGATGGTAGCCACGACAAGCTCGCTTACACTCTGTCCCCACTTTGCTGCATTCCTCAGACCAAAACGGGAGATGGATCTTGTGGGAAGCAGATTTGGAGAGGGGTATGGAATAATTTGCCGCCTGGTTGACATGATCATGGAAGTTCTCCAGGACCATGTCAATGTCGCCTGGGGGAAGTGTCCAGAATGGTGAGAAAGGTATTTAAACTTTGGCCAATTGGCTTTCCTAGTGTTCCACCTATTGCCCGGTGGGTAGGAAAACCACCCAAGCATGAGGTCAGAACAACTGGGAAGTGATCGCTTCCTCTCAGATCAGGATCCACCGACCAGCTGTAATCTGCTCTACAGTCTGATGAACAAAGTGACAAATCTACACAGGTAGAGCTGTTGTTCTGGACATGGAAGGATGTTGGAGTGCCATCATTAAATAATGACATATCCAAGGTCTCGATAAGTCTCACAGTCAGATTTCCCTTGGGGTTATCATAGTCTTCCCAAAATGGTGTCTTGCATTAAAGTTTCCAATTAATAGGAATGGGGTCGGGCGTTGGAAGATGAGAATGGCTAATTTGTTAACCAAATCTGAAGCAACTACTCCTTCACCAGGAGGGAGGTACAGTGAGCAGATTGTGTGTTAACAATTAGTATACACACGAATCGCCCCTGCTTGAAAGTCTGTTCTTAACGAGATTGCTAAATGAGAACGTCTTCAAGGACAAAAATAGCCGAACCATGAATGGGTTCTGGTGGATTCTTAAAATATCCCACATAGTGGGGGATATTGGGTAATCGACGAATACCCAATTGAGTCGCCTGTAATGCTATACAGCAAGGGTTGTAATCAAGAAGCAGGAGTTTGAATTCTTCCCATTTGAAGAAGATCCCTTGTAGATTCCAATGAATAATTGGAAACATATTCATCGATTAAGACAAATTAAATTTTTCTTTGCACCTGATGATGGTGACTAGGGTTTTGAACCTTTTTTGATTTTTAGGCGCAATTAACGTTTGAGGTATAGGTAGTTTAAATGTTTTGGGGATGGCTTTTTTATTAGATGGCAAAGAACCATCTGTCAGTTGTGAATATGACAGGGGGTTTTTGCTGGCAAAGATACCTCCGAAGATATTGGGTCCCCTGTACTGGTAGGTAGTAATGTCGAGAGAGAAGGTACCGAGTCATTCTGAGAAGTGGTTGGTGGATCAGCTGGGGTAGGTGAAGAAACACCAGAAGGCTGTTCTCCTCTTCCAAAAGGGCCACATCCAAAGCTGGATCAGAAAAAATCCGTTCAGCTTCTTCTGGAGTTACTGATGCTGTGGATGTAATAGGCTGGCTAGTTGTGACTGATGGACTCGAGGCAGATTCAGTGGGAGGAGGGTGGATGTCCAAAGGTGAAACGAACACCACACGAACATCCTCGGAATCTGCCTCTATGTCTTCAGGACATGTCAATGGTTGGTTAGATGCTGATGGAGGGGAATCTGAGGAACGGCGAGTCCTCTTGCGCCTTGGTTTAGGAGAAGCAAGAAGCTCTCTAATGACTGGAGAGGGAGGAGGAGCATTATTCTGAGGCAGAAATTCTATTAGGGCTTCGTGATGGATATTCTGTGGCTGTAAAAGTGGAGGTCTGATGGTCTCTGCTGTCTGTTGCGGACTGGTCTAGTAGCTCTAAAAGCGTCCGCAAAACTCAATCCTGGTTAAATGTATAATTCTTTAGCTCTCCTTCTAGCATCCTTCATGCTAATTTGGAATTTATTCGGAAGAGCAACAACCTCTCTCTCATACAAGAAAAAGGTACACTACTTAGAGGTGTCTAGGTGATCGCCACCACAATTGGCACAACAAGGGGAACGAAGGCACGGCGTTCCATGGAAATCAGAGGAACAACATGTTTGTAATAGCGCGGGCAAAATAAGACGCAAGAAGACTTGTAGAGGAGAGGGAAAATCTCTGAGAAGAATTACATATTACTGCCGCAGTAACATCCATTTGGACCTTTCTGACCACCGTGTAAAAAGACCTACTACTGTAGTAGATCATCATGTCGCCAGCATAGTTTATGTTGTTAATGGCACGGTAAAGAGGAGATAACCGTGCCCATCAGAGAGGATAACAGAAAAGCGCTTAGGACCGAGGCCTGTGGAAATCTCCCTCCAGTGATAAGAAGCTGGAGTAAGAGGATCCGACCGAAATCTGAAATATGCGGTCGCACTGGGAGATTAAAATTGATAGATTTCCGCGAAATCCAAAAGTGCGACGACAAGAGATGATCGAAGAACGGTGATGAGTGTTGTGGGATTTAGGGCGATCAGAAAATACAGCCAATGTGACACTAAGGCACAAGTATGCATTCTAGACCTCGCTGCTAAAGTAGAGATGGGAATCTGAGAACAGTGCAAAATGAATGGGACTTAGTCGAAGGAGAGTCACAAAGAAAACATCCGCTCCAGGATCTTGCACTTCTATGGAAAGGTCTGATAAGAGGCCCGAGGTGTCGGAATCAGACCTAAGGACCGACCTCACGACTGCCTTACAGCACGAGCAAAAGCTGCGGCTTTTGCGGAGAGACTGCCCACAGGGGAAATTCTCGTCGGTATGCGTCACTGCAAAGATGCAAACAACAGTCATTAACGCACTCAGGATGGAGATATGAAAGTCTCGAAAACCGGATAGGCGCGAGCTGCTGAACGCGAGATAAAGTCAATCACCGTTTTTTGCACTTTTTTATTGGCCACAAATTTCGGAATTTTTTGGTGTCAGATGTTTTTATAAAACTATTTTCCCACGGAAAAGGTTTAGTTTTTAGTTTTTAAACGACCATTTGACGACTGCCCACCAGGGCAAAAGTTGCCCTAGTCATACTACAACCAAATACTAGGTCATATTAAAAAAGCAAACGTACAAAAGACGCCCCAAAATACAAAAGCAAAGAAGAAGCAAAACAGCAAGAAGGAAGCACGCTCCGGGTTCGGGATCAGGCGAGCAACACCAAAGAGACTAAATATAATAGAGGCCAGCCTCCGCCAAAAAGTCAAATAGTCCACAAGGCAGTGTGTACGAACCTGTCCCGTCTACAAGAGACAAACGGTATAGACTCCAAGCTCCTTCCGGTACCGGGACACGTAACATGTGCGAGGATAACCCATACTGAGACATTCAACAAGAATTTGCCTAACAGCCTGGGGAACAACGCAGTAGTCCTAATAAAGTGTAGACGACTGATCCATCAAATGACGGATCGCCCCGCGTGTGTACCCAATTCAAAGATGACAGAAAATGAACTGAAGCGCCTTCACGGCAGGAGGCGGGGGGGGGGGGGCACAGGGTAATAGTCGCGCGTGATGGCCTGCGCCTTTAAGTTTCCCCCGCGTCTCCTACTTTCTATGCTAGGCAGCCCGGAGCGCAAACCTAATTCCTGCGATGTAGTCAGTTTGAAGAAGAGAGAAAGGATAGTCTTGTCGCCCAATCAACTCGGACTCTTTGGCGCACAATATCACGCAACCCAGCAGAAGATAATCTCGACACCCGCCCGCCTCACCGTAACCGTGGCGTAATGAACCACCGGAAGCGGAGATTCGAATGCCCCCAAAGTACTCAAGTCTTCCGTACTCAGCCGTGCATTACAAGCAGCTCGGCCGTGAAAAGAGACACGGTGCCTGGAGAGTCCCGGTGACTTCAAACAGAGGAGATACAGTGTGTAAGCCGACCCCATCCTGTGACTTAGAGTTATCCGTGTACACTAAAAAAATCCAGCTTGACACGAAGCATGTTCCAAAAGGCCGAAAGCAATACTCTCATGGTTGTGGAAGCTTTGGAAACATGGCGTGGTGACAAACATCCAAAGGTGGTACCCTCCAGGGTGGCGTCCTAGACAGAACTAGAGAGCTACACCGAAATCTTGAAGTAGTTTCCTCGCTCTAAACCAAACGGAGTTACGGTAGGAATGGAATCTCTCGGTGACATAGGCACTAAGGGAGGCCAAAGTCAGAACTGTGAGTTGTCGTATATAGAACGCATTAGAACGAACATTTGTAATATCGAAAGTGAGAAAAATAAACGAGAATAGAAAGTAATTAAAAAACATAGAGGAGATTTAAAATAGCATTGCTAGGATCGGCTCAAAGATTCTCGCTACGTTTAAAAATGTCAAATTCACTCACGGTTATTTTAAACTCAAGCTCTGAAATTTGAGCCGAGCCAATCATTAATGAATTATGTGGCACACGCCCAAGACTTTCGTTTTCTTTTGTATATCTTTGTTATAGTTCGGGTTTTACTTGGTCATTTTCCTTTTTTTTTCCTTCGTCTTTTTTTAGTTTGGCGCACTTAGCCTCTTTCATTTACACTTTTCTTGTTTTCCTTCGTCTTTTAGCTTGGGGCACCTCGACTCATTTATTTACTCTTTTATTTTTTCCTTTTTTTTTAGTTTTGAGCACTACGCCTCTTTTGCATATATACGCTTTTCTTGTTTTGTTGTTTTCCTTTGTTGTTTTAATTTTGGGTCACGTCGCCTCTTTTATTTACGCTTTTCTTTTGGTTTTTCCTTAGTTTTTTTTAGGGCACATTGCCTATTTTATTTAAACTTTTATTGTTTTCCTTCATATTTTAGTTTTGGGTACTTTGCCTCTTTTGCTTATTTCTTTACTTTTGTAACACCTGTCGATCTTAAACTGGGCATTTTCCCTCTTTTGTTTTTGGTTTCCATATCCAGTTTTATGGTCTTGATTTTGTAGCATGTTCCATGTAATGTTTTTAATTGTAAATTGGTCGTATGTTTTCTTTTGCACAGTTTCTTCAGTTTGAGAATAATGATGTTCTCTCCACTGTGTGTTACCTTTGTTGGGTGGGTTATATACCTACAAACCTATTTCACTCCTATGAAACATACCACACATTTTATCCCTTACTGCATAAATAAACAAAAACGCAAAGACTGTAACGACTGACATATGTAAATCCATTTCATCATTCGAAATTAATTGTATATATATATATTGACATAAATGCCTAAAGCAAGTAAACACGCTAATTCTCGAAGTGGCTCAAATAATGTCATCGGACCGTCTAAACCGTTGCTTCTCTAAGATGTCCCAACACAACGAGATAATTTAGCCTATAATTGTCTTCTCGAGGCGAGTGACAGTAAATTACATGTATTTGTCTGAGAGAGATGGCAACACCTTGAAAAATTTTCTTGGTCAATTTGTGAGCTCCAACCATATGACCTCGCCCTCGTCATCAATTCTAAGCCGTCGACGGACCTACCACAGGAAATAATTCTTCCAAGGGGCCAATAGGGAAGTCTTTGTCAAAGGTGGAAGAGTTAGAATGGGATGAAGTGTTCGTTCCGATCAGAGATGGACCAGAAATTCAGATGACCTACGAAGTGTTGTCGGATTCATCCTCTGACCATTAGTACCTTTTTCCTCGTCCCCAAATCCATTCACAGCGGGAAAATTGATCCGCAACTGCAAACTTTGAAACCAGATTCCATTTCCCACTTCAAGTGGTTGAATTTGACCTGTCGCCATGGGGCAACTTACCTCTCAAAGCATCTTTTAAGAGATAAATCTAAGAAGAACCTAGACTCTTTCCTCTTCTACGTCATCACCAACTACATTCCTTGTTGGTTTGTAATCAAAACTCCACCACATATTTCTGACGCCGCGAATCGCATTCTTTTTCAAATCAAATACCTCTACCTTCTTCAATCAACGCGAGACAGTGTTCCCTTACATCATATCATGGAACGCGCACCCAGTAAATCTGCTCGTCTCTCTCTTCTGTGACGATGATCCAAATCTCTGCGCCTCCGCCATTCGCAAGATTATGGACCTTCGCCAAGGGAGCGATGTTGGTAACAAGTCGTTGAAGAAATTTGTTCCTCCTCCCCCTCAACTTTAATATGAACACAACACCATTGTTTAACTCATCGATTGGGATTCAATCACGATTTCAGAGTCTATTCTCACTTGCGATCTCACCATCGCCAAACTTCAGGATTTGATTATCAGCAAATTTGAATTGCCATCTTTCCCAACACACACCCAATGGGTGGGGCACCTGATTCGCGAATTAACAAGTGCATACGGTAAAATTGCTGGTCATGATAAAAGAAATGGGTATATTCGCGCGAGAATGGCTTTTACATTTTTTTTTTCCAAAGCTGACACGAAAAAAGATTTTGCGAAAATGATTTGATAGTTACAATCTCTCTATTTCTCATAGCGATGGCGATGATATGCATTTGTCATGCATTTCTTCCTTCTTACGTTCATTTAATTTGATGTCCCATTTAAAAAGAATTGCTCCTTGCTTGGAACATAGTTATATTATCAAAACTTAATTTAGTAATAAGATTAAGTTGGAAAAAGGTAGGCATTTTCGATTTTAGGCACTTATCCAATGAGCGGCTTTGAATACAGTCACATGACTAATAAGAATGCAGGATATTGATTGGATTCTTAAATATGGTAATGTATTACTAAAAAATAGCTCTATCTTTGAATTAGCCGGAGGTAAATTATTTTTTTTACATTTTGCAATATATTACAATAGTCAACAATGATTTTGTTACTTGCATATTAGCTTGTAAATTATACTAAATCGAGTATGCTGATTTCGAATCTATAATCAGAATTGTTTTAACCACGTAAGGTTCCTGAGTTACACACATACTCTTTAGTGAGAGGATGTGCTGTGTGTGTTTGGTTCCTGCGTTACACTCTTGCTTTATCACGTTGTCAAATTTAATCATTATAGTAGTGGTGTTGAAACGGTATTTACATACAGTGATTAATTGCATTTTTCTTTCAGATTTATCTCTCAATTAATTGGTAAATGAAATAAGATTGTACAAAAGTATATAACAGGATATATACAAACTAAGTTGAAAACATGAATTGGCGAGGATGTATAAATAGCCCAGACAACTTTTGTTATATCTGTGGAAGATATACTCCAAGCAACCAGCGGAAAATTTAGCTAAAAAGAGTGAAACCTGCATACAATTATTATTTTGGTTGTAAAGTTGGAGACCAAGACAAGCCCTGGGCAACTCACAAATCTAGTACTGTGTGTTAAACGGGGCTCACACAGTGGTTAAATGGCAAACGGGAGAGTATGCCTTTTTCTCTACCAATGGTGTGGCGTGAGCCAACAAATCACGTTTTTGATTGCTACTTTTGTATGACAAATATTGCGGGATTCTCAAATGAGAAAAAGTCAAAAATTGTATATCCAGATTGTAAGTCAAATATAAAACCAGTGCCCCATAATATGAAGATGCTAATCTCAGTTCCTCCATCAGTTAGTGCAGTTAAATATGATGATTCATCGCCTGAAGAGGAGGATAACAATGACGATGAAATATATGAGGATTATTCTAAGGAAAAGAAGATCCAATTGATAAATCAAGAAAGATTGAATGATTTGGTGTGGGATTTGTCATTTCGAAGGAGAACGCAGAACTTTTTGGTTCCAGACTACAGAAATGGAATCTTCTAGAGGACAGTGCAAAAATATCTACTTTCCGTAAACGCCATGAGGCCTTAGTTCCCTTCTATAAAGAAGAAGATGGTGCTTGTTTCTCTACTGATGTTAATGGCCTCATGAATCAGAAATGGAAACGAGCATTTACCTGATGAATGGAGACTATTCATCGATGCAAGCACTGCTAGCCTCAAAGCTGTGTTGCAACACAATGGTAACAAAAAACCTTCAATTCCAGCCGCAATTATTGTTGGGATGATAGAGACATACGAGTATGACTCAATGAAATTTATTTTGGAAGGTGTTCATTACTCGCATCATAAGTGTAATATATGTGGTGATCTAAAGGTAATTTCTTTACTTCTTGGACTGCAGTTATGATATACAAAGAATATGTGCTTTTTATGCCTATGGAACAGCCGTGACGACAGGAATCATTATATTGTCAAAAAGTGACCCGAAAGAGAAGAACACATAGTTAGCCGATACAAAGGGAAGCACATGCCTTTGGTACATCCACAGAAGATCTACCTTCCACCACTTCATATCAAACTTGGCCTTATCACGAATTTTGTTAAATTAATGGTCCATGATTCTGATGGATTCCAGTATCTCAAAGAGAAATTTGGTGCAAAGAAAACCGATGCTAAACCTAAAGCTGGCATTTTTGTAGGGCCGAAGATCAGAGAATTGATACGTGAGAGGGAGTTCAGAAATAAACTAATTCCACTTGAGTTTGCAGCATGGGATTCATTTGTCCATGTATTGCACAACTTCCTTGGTAATCATAGGGCTGAAAACTATGAAGAACTAGTGGACAGATGCTAAAGGCCTATCAACGAATGGGGTGTCGGATGTCTCTTAAGATGCATTTCTTGCATTCGCATCTAGGTTTTTCTCCATCTAATATGGGTGATATTAGTGACGAACATGGGAAAAGCTTCCACCGAGATATCGCAATGATGGAAAGCAAGTATCAAGTTCCCTTCAACAAAAACATGATGGGTGACTACTGCTGGTTCCTACAACGGGACGATCCTATATCCACGTACAAGCGCAAGAGCAAAAGTCTCAGACATTTTTGAAGAAATTTCTAGTTAGGTGAGTACTACCTCTTTTATATGTAGTACATATCTTGTCTGGGTCTGCAAAAGGACGTACATAATGCCAAATAAGGTGCCCCGATTCCAAACCTTTGCCCAGAAACGTCTCATTCTTCTCAAACTCGTAATAATTATATCATTAATTGATCCAAGGTGACAAAGTGAGCCATATAACCTAGTTGCACAACTAAGTAACCTTACGTGCTATGTCCAATCTGAGCACATATTTGGAATCAGCGACCAAAATTAGTTCGGTTCAATAACATTTACTTAAGTAGCAGATACAAAGTTAGAATTTGTTGGCTAGTAATATTTATCCTTTAATCAATTTTTTTTTAGGACAACCTTTTATCTTTAAAATAGGCCGATTTCATTCTGCCTTAATAGGCACCGTCAACATCGGCCGCTGATGATGCAGTGAGAACCTTTAGCGACTGAGGGAGACGCCGGGATCGCTCGTACAGGCGCACAGTGCCCTTCGCAGAGCGAGTGGAATTTTCCCTGCATTGACAAGTTGGTTCTCAATGGGGGACGTGCGGAAGGCACTGGTCGCCAGGCGAAGACCGGTGTGAGGATTGATCCCACCTTCTGCAATACACGTTCGGCTGCGTATGTACAAATTTCGCATCCTTTAATCAAGCTTCGAACGCCACAGAATCAGTAGAAAAGCAAGGCAGTAGCCCTATCAGCACTCCAAGTGTTGACCGTTACAGAACGAAGAATGCCCATGGCGCGGATACAAGAGACCCTTAACATGCGAATATGAGCCTCCCAGGTGAGGCGTCGGTCGAAAACACGACCAAGGAAACGGTAAGAATCCACGACTTCAAGCCCTGGTTGCCATGTAGTCTTGGATGGCGGCAGAAGTGCATTAATTTAGTCTTGACCAAGAAAAACCTGTGGACTTCGACATACCGAAAGTTGCGGTTCAATGACTGTTGGAGTCAACGCTCCAAAGTTGGTATCTGGGCCGCGCCAAAAGGGATCGAAAGGTCGTCCACGTGAGCGTAGCGATAACATCTTCTGGCAGCAGCGAAGTGATACCGTTGATGCCCATGGCAAAGAGTGTGACACTGAGTACACTTCCATGTGGGCCCCCTCTTTCTGCTCAGTTTGGCAGGAGAGCCCCCACCCCACCCGTACGCTGAATCTATGATGGCGCAGAAATTAATAAAAAAAAGATCCAAAGGATTCTCCTGGCCCCCATCGTGTGGAGAATTTACATGATGTGTATCGCCATGGGGTATCATAGGCCTTCTCCAGATCGAAAAACACTGGCGTAGTGGTCTACAATAAGGGATTCGGAGATAGAATTTTTCAGTCGGAGTAGAGCATCCGACGTGGATTTAAATTTGCGGAAGCCGCACTGTCCAGAAGACATGTGGCCTCAACATGTGCACGTAGGAGGTTAGAGAAATTCAGCAGAAACCGGCTGAGGTATAGTCATCGCTCCCCTGCTTGCGAGAAGAGAGCACAGTGGCCATTTGTCAGGATTCTGGGAGGGTACTCTCTTCCCAGATCCTAGTCAAAATGCCATGCTTCTTCACCTAGGTGTCGAAACATGTATTATGGCCTGGATCAGGAACGGTGTCCGCGCATGCCGCGAGACCGGAACCCAACTCGCTAAACGTAAACCTATCATTGAAGAAGTTCTCCGTGATTAGACGTAAAGTCCAGTCGGCGACCTTTAGTTACATGACGACGTGCATTGAATACTGGCGGAGCAGCTCATCAGCTAGAGAATCTCAAGAAAGCGGTCACGAAAGAATCCGCCACGGTCGTGGGGTCAGAAATTGCGGTCCCGTTCTCAGAATTATGGGCCGATATACTTGCCTTTGTTGTATTTAAATATGCCGGGTATTATTTAAAACATCATGAACACACTAGATGTGGCAGAACTTCGCTGTAATTAGAAGCAGTGCCATCACCTCAGGAACGTCATTAAATAGATTCTCGTTAAAATAGTGGAAACAAATTTTTATCAAAGGTTACCCATCAACTGGGCAGTCGTCGACATGAGGGTAATTTTCATAATTGTTCCAATGCCCTGTCCAATTTAATGGATGAGAATATCATCTAAATTATTTTATAATTTAGATATATCCTGTAAATTGTTTAATATAATTATCATAAGTTTCTTAAAATCCATTCAAACGTCGATAAGTGAAGACACCTAAATTTGTAGCTTAATAATGTGATTTAATTGGAAAGCATATAAAAACATCTCTCGCATCTTTATTCTCACAATTGCAGTTACGTTTAAGAATTTGTCAACCATTACTAATGAATATTACAATCAATCACACAGAAATCTCCTGTGCAAAAGGAAATTCCATAAATTCATTTTTAATTAATTTTAAACTGCCAATGAGTTTTCTACTTCTATGTAATTTGTCTAGATTTTTTTCCAGCCAAGTTCGCGGTAAATAAACATATAAGCGCTGGGAATAAATTCCAAAGAATTCCCGTGGATTTTTATGGCATGGACACCTTCAAGTGATGCCTGCAGGCAAGATGAAAGATGAATTTTCACTAACCTTTGTAAATAGAGCCTGCGTAGAGTGGTTCAATTTGCTGCTGTTGAATGTTTATATGTTGTTTCAACTTCTTGCTCCTGCTTCCCAGGAGAAAAGCAAGGGCAGAGAGACCCGCGGTATCGAGAACGCCCAAAATGGCAAGTAAATATGCCCATCTCACTTCACATTCGCCCAAATTGTATGCCCGAGCTGTTTGACCGCACACTTTCACTATTTCGGGGGCGTCGAATCCAAGTGGATATATACAGACGGCGACCAACAAGAAAATTGCTGGAAAGAAATACAATTAAACTTATAAAAAGACGGCTTCTGAAGTTGTCCTGAATATGAATGATTAATTTTATCGTTCTAGCGACGTTTTAATGTTTGTGCTTCAGTGCGTTCCTAAAAGTGTATGATTTACGTGGTTTCCTGACACACATTGACCTTTATCCTTTTTTCCACGAAATATTCCTAATAACCAATTTCTTTTATTCTTGCTCATTCTGGGCAGTGCTACAGTTTCTCGAGAGGTTAACGCCACTTCGATTTCCTTTGTAAAGTCATCAAAATTAGTTACTTAAAATTAATAAAAAAACAGACGACAGAAGTTTCAAAGAACCTGGTGAGGTTAGGTCAACTGAAACTGTGCGGGAGGTATATAAACCGACAAGGCTAAAAAGGAGGCTTTTTCAAGAGGATAGGACCAGGAGGATCCGCAAGACCCGTGAAGCTTGCACAATCTAGGCAATAAGGACGAATCACGCATTGCATGAAACAGCAGTGGGTAGTTCGAGGAAAAGTTACACAAAAATCATGATATAAAATTGTGGGCGAGGAATTTCCGTTGATTCGGAGAAGGAAATTCGCCGAAAAAAAACTCATTCGACGACAGCGACGGAATACTGCGCAATACTAACAAGGCCGTATCGCGCAGTTTATAAGGAGATATCTATAAAGAAAGTTAAGTTAGAGTAGGCGAAAATGTGTAGAAGATATAGGCGCAGAGCCTCCTTATTGTATATTCTTTGTGTAGTTTATTGGTTGTCGTTGTATCATATGCAAGGTCTTATATGTAGATGGATTCTTCTTGTCTTTCGGTCTGTGCTTTACTGCGGGTAAAGTTTTGCGTTCTTCTGTGTATGTCCTCCAAAGGAATGTCAATGTGTCTGTCTGATTTCGTCAGTCATGTGCAGTGGGACTTTCTCCCAGATTTTTCGGGCTCTTCTTTGCAGTTCCAAATTAATTGGGTTCATCTAAATCATCTGATGTAGGTTCCTCTGCCTCCTTCTTTCTCTCCTCCTAACGTTGGTGATTAAGATTTTTTTTAATTCTAGGAGCCCATCTAGCCATTGCCTACATGGGCATAAATCGCTGGAATCACGACAGCCTAGCACTAGGCTACTTTAAAATAAGAATATGAAAACAATGATAAAAATGGGAAAAACGTAACAATTAGGAAGCAATCTCCGGCGTCGGGGGAAAGGTCCCCCTCACCCCGGCGTAGGAGCGTGCAACCTACAAAGAAAAAGATAACAAAAAAAATAAAACCTACTTAAGTAAAGAGGGTAAGCCCGGCCTCCACCAAAAAGTAAACAAGTCCACAAGTCAATGTGCACGATTTTTTGATTTTTTTTTTAAGGGGCTATCTGGCGACTGCCGACTTAGGCATAAGTCGCCTTAAACAAACAGCCTAGTTCTAGGCTACTTTAAAAAAATTGAACAGGAAACAACAATAAAAAGAAATAACAATAACAAAACAATAACAAAAACAATAACAAAAACAACAACTAAACCTAGTTAAATGAAGGGGAGAAGGCCGGCCTCCCCCAAGAAGTCAACAAGTCCACGAGTCAATGTGCACGCACTCGTCCCGAGTACAAAGGACAGGCGGTAGCGACCCCGACCATCCCGGTACCGGGACAGGTAACGTGCGCGAAGATCGCCCAGACTGGGACATTCGACAAGAAAGTGCCAAACAGTCTGGAGGACGACGCAGTCGTCGCAATACGGCGCAGGCGAGCGCTCCATCAAATAGCGATGCGTCACACGAGTGTGTCCGATTCGGAGACGACAGAAAGCGACCTGAAGCCGTCGCGGCATTGGTGGATAGGTCCATGGGAACAGTCGCGGCGCAATGGCACGCAACTTTAAGTTCCCTTCGACCGTCTCCCATCTTTTTTGCCAAGCAGTCTGAAGAGCTGCTCGTATTCCTGCCATGTAGTCGGTGTGAGGAAGAGCGAAACGCTGGTCCGGTCGCAGAGTCGCGGACTCTTTGGCGCCCTCATCGGCGCGCTCATCCACGCAATTTCTACATGTCCAGGAACCCAGCAGAAGATAATTTCAACATCCGCTCGGTTCGCCAAAACCATGGTGTCACGGATATCGCGAACCAGGGGATGCGGAGATTCCAATGCCCCGAGAGCACTCAGGGCGCTTTGTGAGTCGCTATAGATCACAATCCGGTCTCCGAACCGGGCACGTCGCGTAATCTCCCGTACCGAGTGGTGTATTGTCACCAGCTCAGCACGGGAAGAGAGACGCAGCGCCTGGCAGAGCCCCGCTGATTTCAAACAGAGGGGATACGGCGTGATGCCGACCCCCTCTCTGGACTTTGAGCCATCCGTATACACTGGAACGGTTCCTGCGTGACACGAGATGTGCTCCAAAATGGTCGAAAGCAATACTCTCGGCGCCGTACAAGCTTTAGGAGCAGAGGCGCGGCGACAAATAGCCAAATGTCGTACCAACCAGGGTGGCGTCCAGGGCATAACCAGGAGCGCCACCGGGCCGAGAGCTATATGTAGCTCTCGAAGGAGTTTCCTGGCCCTAAACTCAAAGGGGTTAGAGTATGACTGGCGACTCTCGGTGGCATAGGAACCGTCGAGATCAGCTGCGGATGCAGTGGAAGCTGTTGGCGACTAAGGTAGGCGCCGGGCTCGCGCGTACAGGCGAGTGATGCACTGCACGCGTGCTAGAGCGAGTGGCATCTCCCCAGCATCAACTAACAGACTCTCAATGGGGAAAGTGCGGAAGGCACCGGTCGCAAGGCAAAGGCTAGTGTGGTGGATCGAATCCACCTTCCGCAATAAACGCTCGGCTGCGGATGCATAAAACTCACATCGGTAGTCGAGCTTCGAACGAACAAAGGATCGATAAAAAAGTAAGGCAGTAGCCCTATCAGCGCCCCAAGCGCTGAACGTCACGGAACGTAGAATGTCCATGGCGCGGGTACAAGAGACCCTAAGGCTGCGAATAGGAGCCTCCCAGGTGAGGCGTCGGTCGAATACAAGACCAAGGAAACGGTGCAATTCCACCACATCCAGGCACGCCCGATTAAGAAACTAATCTGGGTCAGGTTGGAGCCGTGGATGGCGGCAGAAGTGCACCACCTTAATCTTGGCCAAAGAAAACCGAAACCTGTGCGCTTCGGCATAGCGAGAGACGCGGTTCAATGCCTGTTGGAGTCCACGCTCCAGAGTTGGCATCTGGGCCGCGCCAAAAGAGATCGAAAGGTCGTCCACGTAGAGCGTAGTGAGAACATCTTCTGGCAGCACCGAGCTGTTGCCGTTGATGCTCAGGGCAAAGAGTGTAACACTAAGGACACTTCCCTGCGGGACACCCTCTTTCTGCTCCTTTGGGCCGGAGAGGGTTCCCCCCCACCCGTACGCGGAATCGACGATCTCGCAAAAATTCAGATAAAAACATTGGGAGGCGTCCCGTCGCCACCATCGTGTGGAGTCTCCATGATACCGTATGGCCATGCGGTATCATAGGCCTTCTGCAGATCGAAAAACACCGTGGCGTAGTGCTGTCTACGAACGAAGTCCTCGCAGACGGCATTTTCCAGTCGAAGCAGAGCATCCGACGTGGAGTAGACTTGCGGGAGCCGCAATGTGCAGAAGACAGATTGCCTCCGCTGTCCAGGAAAAAGGCTAGTCTAACATTTACCAATTTCTCCATCAACTTGCACAGGCAAGAGATTAGAGAGATTGGGCGGAAACCGGTCGGAGTAGAATGATCTCTCCACGGCTTGCGAAATGCGAGCACAGTAGCGATTCGCCAGGGATCTGGGAGAAGACCCCCCAGCCAGATCCTGTTGAAAAAATCTAACAGAAAGGTCATGCCTCGCTCACCCAGGGGTCGAAGCATGGCGTACGGGACATCGTCTGGACCATGGGCGGCGTCCGCGCACGAAGCAAGAGCGGAGCGCAACTCACTCACAGTAAACCTGTCGTTGAAGGGTTCTCTGCCTCTGGAGGTAAAGTCCAGCCGGCGGCCTTCGGCGACATCAAAACGTGCATTGAATGCTGGCGGAGCAGCATCCCCAATGCCCATAGAGCACTCAGGGCGCTTTGTGAGTCGCTATAGATCACAATCCGGTCTCCGAACCGGGCACGTCACGTAATCTCCCGTACCGATTAGTGTATTGTCACCAGCTCAGCCGTGAAGAAAGACGCAGCGCCTAGCAGAGCCCCGCTGACTATAAACAGAGGGGATACGGCTTGGAAGCCGACCACCTCTCTGGACTTTGAGCCATCCGTATAAACTGGAACGGTTCCAGCGTGACACGAGATGTGCTCCAAAAAGGTCGAACGCAATACTCCCGGCAACGTACAAGCTTTGGGAGCAGAGGCGAGGCGACAAATAGCCAAATGTCGTACCCTCCAGGGTGGCGCCCTGGGCAGAACCCAGGGACGCCACCAAGCCGAGAGCTATATCTACCTCTCGAAGGAGTTTCCTGGCCCTAAACCCAAAGGGATTAGGGTATGACTAACGTCTCTCGGTGGCATAGGAACCGTCGATATCAGCTGCGGATGCAGTGAGAGCTGTTGGCGACCAAGGGAGGCACCAGGCTCGCTGGAACAGGCGAGTGATGCACTACACGTGGCGTAGAGCGAGTGGCATTTCCCCAGAATAGACCAACAGGCTCTCAATGGGGGAAGTGCGGAAGGCAACAGGGGCAAGGCGAAGGCCGGTGTGGTGGATCGTGTCCACCTTCCACAATAAACGCTCGGCTGCGGATGAATAAAACTCACATCCGTAGTCGAGCTTCGAACGAACAAAGGATCGATCAGAAAGTAAGGCAGTATCCCTATCAGCATGCACAAGCGCTGAACGTCACGGAACAGAGAATATCCATGGCGCGGGTACAAGAGACGCTAAGGCTGCGAATATGAGCCTCCCAGGTGAGGCGTCGGTCAAATACAAGACCAAGGAATCGGTGCGATTTAACCACTTCAAGGCGCACCCCATTGAGAAACAAATCTGGGTCAGGGTGGAGCCGTGGGTGGCAGGAGAAGTGCACCACCTTAGTCTTGGCCAAAGAAAACCGAAACCTGTGCACTTCAGCATAGCGAGAGTCTACGCTCCAGTTGGCATCTGGGCCGCGCCAAAAAAGATCGAAAGGTCGTCCACGTAGAGCGTAGCTAGAACAACTTCCGGCAGCACCGAGGTGATGCCGTTGATGCTCAGGGCAAAGAGTGTGACACTGAGGACACTTGCCTGCAGGACACCCTATTCCTGCTCCTTTGGGACGTAGAGGGCCCCCCCCCCCACCCGTATGCGGAATCGACGATCTCACAAAAATTCAGATACAAAATTAGTTACTTAAAATTAATAAAAAAACAGACGACAGAAGTTTCAAAGAAACTGGTGAGGTTAGGTCAACTGAAACTGTGCGGGAGGTATATAACCCGACAAGGCTAAAAAGGAGGCTTTTTCAAGAGGATAGGACCAGGAGGATCCGCAAGACCCGTGAAGCTTGCACAATCTAGGCAATAAGGACGAATCACGCATTGCATGAAACAGCAGTGGGTAGTTAGAGGAAAAGTTACACAAAAATCATGATATAAAATTGTGGGCGAGGAATTTCCGTTGATTCGGAGAAGGAAATTCGCCGAAAAAAAACTCATTCGACGACAGCGACGGAATACTGCGCAATACTAACAAGGCCGTATCGCGCAGTTTATAAGGAGATATCTATAAAGAAAGTTAAGTTAGAAAGTTAAGATACCGTATGGCCATGCGGTATCATAGGCCTTCTCCAGATCGAAAAAGACCGTAGCGTAGTGCTGTCTACGAAGGAAAGCCTCGCAGACGACATTTTACAGTCGGAGCAGAGCATCCGACGTGGAGTGGAACTTACGGAAGCCGCACTGTGCGGAAGACAGATGGCCTCCGCTGTCCAGGAAAAAGGCTAATCAAACATTTACCAATTTCTCCATCAACTTGCACACGCAAGAGGTTAGAGAGATTGGGCGGAAACCGGCCGGAGTAGAGTGATCTCTCCCCGGTTTGCGAAAGGCGAGCGCAGTAGCGATTGGCCAGGAATCTGGCAGGAGACCCTTCACCCAGATCTTGTTGAACAAGTCTATTAGAAAAGCCATGCCTCGCTCACCTAGGTGTCAAAGCATGGCATACGGGACATCGCCCGGACCATAAGCGGTGTCCGCGCACAAAGCAACAGCGGAGGGCAACTCACTCAAAGTAAACCTCTCGTTGAAGGGTTCTCCGCCTCTGGAGGTAAAGTCCAGCCGGCGGCCTTCCGCAACATCAAAACGTGCATTGAATACTGGCGGAGCAGCATCCCGGCTAGAAAATGCGGTCGCGAAGGATTCCGCCACAGACGCGGGGTCAGAGATTGCGGTCCCATTCTCCTCGAGAACGGGAGGGGGGTCCTGCGAATCCTTTTGACTCATTCCATACCTCGGCTAAAGGGGTCTTCCCGTTAAGTGAAGACACGTATACGTATGCCTGCCAAGAAGAGCGGCGGGCGTGCTTCGAAATATAACGGAACCTAGCCCTAGCCCGACGAAATGCACCGACAGTGAAATCGTTCGGGCAGCCCTTATAGCGCATGTAGGCATAACGCTTCTGTTTGAGGGCTGCCTCACACTCGGCCGACCACCATGGAAGTGTTCGGCGTGCAAACCGGCCAGACGTTCTGTAAATAGTATTTAGGCCCGCGGCGATGAGGTTGCAGGAGAAAACTCAACGGCCTCATCTACCGACTTAAACTCCTCGACTGAGATAGAGAATTCAGGCATTTCTTGAAATGCAGGCCACCGCGCCCGCGCCAGGCACCACCGAGGTGGGCTCTCAGGCGACAGTTGCCCTGAAAATGATATTTGAATGGGAAAGTGATCACTACAATGGATGTCATCGACCACTCCCCAATCAAAATCAGGCTGTGCCTCCGAAGAGCACAATGATAGGTCAAAGCAAGAAAATGAAGAGATTCTCGGCTTTGGAGGCGGGGGGAGCCTCCTTTCAAGGAACCATCGTCTTCGAGTCACTCGCTCCACCCCTAGGCGTGAGCGAAGGAGCCGAAGCTCCTTTCTTGCTGTCCTCCTTTCGGGCGACAGCTTTAAGATCCCCGGAAGATGGCCGGCGAGCAACTTCAGGGGTGTTGCCTCATGTGAGTATAACGACTCGGTGGAGGCACGTGGCTGTTTCGCCTTTCGGGAAACGGTTACGGTGGGGGAAAAGGGTGGAGCTCTGGTTTTAGCCGGGGCTAGGTATGAACCCTTTTTGCCACCAGCTTTACCAGGGAAGCACCTGGGTTGAGTAAAGCCCACAGAATGGATTCAAATGAGCGCGGAAACAACCGTGCTCGTTCCCTGGATGGGCCAGTAATAGAGGGTGCCTTTCTAACTATTGAGGCATAAGACGCCCCAGGCAGAGCCAGGCAGAGTCGATCCTGGGCCCGAACGGTCAGGATTTCTTTCTCAAGGAGATATGTACCACATTGCTTCGAAGAAGCGGGGTGCAGCTCTCCGCAATTGACACATTTAGCCACATACGATTTAGACTTATCGTGTGTGGCCTTGGAGCAATTTACACAGATTTCGGATGACGCCGACTTTGCACGTCTACAAGAACGATTCGTATGGCCAAAGCGGTGACAGTAATTGCACCGCCGCGGAAGTGGCACGAATGCCTTCACGCGGTAGCGGTACCAATTGGCACGCACCGACTCAGAGAGCTTGTCACAGTCTAACGTGACGAAGAGTGTAGGGATGGGTCTCGAGGCCCCTCCTGTTTTCTCAACACATGTTTGACCTTGACCGCCCCATGGTCGGCCAGCTCTAAGGTGATGTCCTCTATGGAGTAGTCAACGAGATCCCTCGCATAAACTACTCCTTTCACAAAGTTCATGGTAGAGTGCGGCGTCACACTCACCGGAGTGCCATGAAGTGCCCGAAGAGCACTTGGCCGCCTCTGCGGGATTCGCCGCATTCGCCAGATGGCTCGCTCCCGTCTAAGAAACGGGTCACCTTCGGCTCTCTACCAAAAGCACTAGCTAATGCTCTCCTCTGTTGGATCATGTTGCCCTTGGCCAACATGGTGCCATCAGTGGAGCCAATAACGAGGAAGCGTTTGAAGCCAGCGGGATCGAAAACGCCAGGTAAACTCTGAATGAGGGGCCCCGATGTTATTGAGGCTCCACCCTGTGCACTTTTGGTCTTATCTTAGTCACGGGCTCCGCACACGGGGGGGGTAGAGGTGCCGGATGTGCCGATCTTGGCTTGGTCTCGTGACAAAGTGGCAGCAGACCCATCCGTCCCCGCAGCCCCCGCGGATGGAGAGAAACCCCGAGTCTTTTTCCTGTTCTTTTTCTTTTTAGGAGCGGGGGGCGGGGAATGAACCCGCTTCTCCCCTCCGCCGGCAGGAGCCCCCAGTTCAGATGGACTGGCCTCAGCCAGGACGTTCTCCGAAATGGAGAAGGTCCTGGCAGTCGTAGGGGCGCCGGTCGGAGGAGATCCCTCCCCTCCTTGTACTGCCTCTGAAACCCTAGCCGTTTGAGGAGGACCTTGCATAGGGGCGGATTCGGTGCTTGTCGCCGAGCCCGGATTCCCCCCCCATGGAAAGCGGTACCGTCCTAGGCTGGGTTGCCTCAAGGACCATGTCTATCACAGGAGGGGCCTCCAGTTGGCCATCCCCTCCCAGGACATCGCAGGTCCCGTTGGCAGCGTCGTCAGTCATGTGTGGGGAGGCACTTGACTTAACCCCAGTAAGGTTGAGTATTCTTGACAGCAGGTCTTTTGATGGAAGCGACGGAAGGGGCCTGGCTTCCCTCTCCCCCCTAAGGGGGTTTGCCCTCCGCTTCAATAAGGGGCGATGGGTAATGGGCTGCCTGCTGGCTTTCTTGGCAGTCCCCTTAGAAAGAAAAGGAGGGACTGCCGCTGGAAATAGGGAGGTGCCCGTAAGCACCTCCAGAGAAGGGGGTGAGGGGGAGTCCCCTACATCCTGGTGGCCTGGCAGTCCATCGGCATGGCGGTTCCACCTTGAACACGGCGTAAAATTGATAGAGTGTGAAGAGGAAAGGAAAAGGGATGTGAGGAAGGTATGGGTGGGGATGAAGCAGGTTGTTAAAAACCAACCACCCCAGACCGGAGCTCAGGGGTTAGGCAACATTGTCCCCTCCCCCCTCCGCCCCAATCCTGGACGGTTGGCTGAGAAGAAGGTCTGCATTTACCCTGTGAAATTAGAGGCTGACCAGAGAAAGTTGTGGGAGATGTTGTATGAAAAGCGACGAAGTAGGGGAGAAATACAGGCTCTCTGAAAGAAGGAGAAGAGGCTAAGCTGGGATCGGACGGGGTGCTTAATCCCGTCAGCACGGCGGCCAGGATGGCAAATCACCGCGCCCCTTACGGGGATTACATGTATAAAAGCATGTTTCCAAGAGAGGAAATTTTTGTTTTTTTAAGCAAAAGCGGAATAAACGAGCAAGCACAGGTGCGAGTCCATAGCTACACTGTCAAAACTCGAGAATGAATGACATGCTGAAAATAAGACTTGGTTTTATCAAGAGAGAAACGCTTTTCGAGGAATCCGAAAATAAATTACAGGAAGCGGGCA
>CAXAKS010000285.1:0-62234 GCA_963969495.1 Ceratothoa steindachneri | reverse complement strand
ATATATATATATATATATATATATATAATATATATATATATATATTATATATTATATATATATATATATATATATATATATATATATATATATATATATATAATATATATATATATATATATATATATATATATATATATATATATATATATATATATATATATATATATATATATATATATATATGTATATATATATATATATATTATATATATATATATATATATATATATATATATGTATATATATATATATATATGTATATATATATATATATATATATATATGTATATATATATATATATATATATATATATGTATATATATATATATATATATATATATATATATATATATATATATATATATATATATATATATATATATATTTTATATATATATATATATATAAATATATATATATATTGAAGCTTAAGATAAAAGGTGAGATTAAAATAGGGACAACTGAGCTTTACGTACTTTATTTCTAATTTTCCAATGTGAGCGATTTGCGGCTGGAAAGGAAGCTCCTAATCAGAAACCTTCTCTTAAAAACAAAATTGGGTATTCAAAGAATGCAAAGAACTCGGAAAATTCGGGAAAGGAGGCGATGTTCACGGATGTGTACTTAAAAAATGCAATATTTTACGGAACAGAAACAAAGAAAGAAAGTTTAAAATATTAATACAATAAAAGATTTATGTTACCTAAGACTGCTGTAGCGGTGATGCAGTGATCCTCGGAAAATGAGGCTTCGAGAAATTTTCTTCTCATCTTGTTGGCGGATCACCACAAAGCTTTGGCGTCTTCTCAATGTTGATCCCGCATATTGATCTTCGCTCTGCCTCTCTTTCAACTTAGTGGGTTGGTCTCGTAAGGTCTTGTACGGTCAATGGGCTATGTTGATATTGTCCTGCTGTACTATATAGAACGATTTGGATGTGGCGGGGGCAGCACTAAGCCCATTAGCTACTCCCAATCCATGGTTTTCCATGCCTTTAACAACATGTGCCCTGAAGAGGGTCCTCAAACTGTCACTATCGTCTAATGTCTACCCACCACCCTTAGAAGTACTCTATCATAGCTATGTTATTTGCGTACATGTCACCTCTCCTAATTTTACAACTTTTCCAACGAATATTTTTTTTCAAAACTTTGTGAGATGCCGTCGTCGCCAATTAAATAATTAGAGTGTGTGAGCCTCTTCCATCATAAGAGCGTCAAGAGCCTGTTGCGATGGGTGATGGAAAGGCTTTCAGCAATTACGTAGGCTAAGAAAATACACATTTATCAAAGAACCACAAAGAGGTTGCGCAATGAAAAGGTTTATTTTGTGTTCGGTGTGTATAAGTTAAAAAGATATTAGGAAGCAAGTGGCGTTAATTGGTTGGAGAGTGAGGGTGGCTGCCGTTCGCCCTTCAGAGACGAGTGTGTCCGAAAGTACCTTGGTTACAGACCTCACGGGTGAAGCGGTGGTCTGAATCGCCTGAATCAACTGAATGGGTGCACAATCGCGTGGGTTAAGTACTCGGTTAGTCTCAATCTAGTTAGAAAAGTACCAGGCTCACTTGGGTGGGGAGCGATTGCTACTCCTCCAGGTACCAGGTGTAACAGGCCATTTGTACAGCCGCTAGAGGGAATTTGTATAACCCCTGCGGGTAGTTTACCGCCCTTGGTGGCCTATTTGTAGCCTTCTTAAAGGTTATTTGTATAGCACTTTGGGCTAGTTGTTCAGCCTTGGGGGAGGGGTTTACATAGCCATTAGTTGCCTGCAGGTTCTTCAAAATAATTAAAGTGGTGAAGTTAGGGAAAGCAAAAATGTGTGGACACACAAATCCCCAGCAAAAAAGAAACGCATTATTTTTACCACTGATTCGCACCGTCTATCACCTATCTCAGTCGAGAACTACAGTTTAACGTAGAGTCACAACTACAGGTCGCTACAAAGCCGCCCGGCGATAAGGCTCACCGAATTGTTACCTGATCAAGCGATTCGCCAGACCCAATGTCACTAAACTTCACTTATCTCGAAATCGCTGTTTTCACCGCTCTCAGAAGAGAGCTATAATCATGCTTGTTCCAAGGGACCCTCTGCGCTCTTGCATTAATTAACTGATCAATCAATCAACCTCAAGCAATTACTTAACTAACAAACACAATCAATTAATCACCTAAAATTTCTATCAATTAATCAACGAACAAATGAGTAAATTAATCAACTGAATAGTCAAGTGATTAATCTATCAACATTTCAATCACCGAATCAATAAATATCAACAAATAATCAATTAATTAATAGATGAAAAACAATTAATTAATAAAAGAAAAAGCAAATCAATTAATCAACGAAAAAGAGAATTAATTAAGTAACGAAAACCACCCAATTAATCAACTTAAAATCAATCAAACAATCACTGAAAGCGCTAATGAATTAAGAAATAAAATCCATTTAAGTAAGCAACGATAAAGCTAATCAATAAATTAACCAAAGATTCAAGCAATTAAAGAAATAGAGTCAATTACTTAATCAATCAAATAGTTAATCAAATTAATAACCAAAGATTCAATGATTTATCAATAAAAAGAGAAAATGAATTGACCAAACAAAAGAATCAATTAATTAATAAACCAAAATAGTCAGTCAATTAATCAACCCAAAGAGTAAATTAATAAATAAACGTCAATCAATTAATCAACCGAAATTTTAATCAATAAGCCGACCCTTAAGTAAATAATTAAACAAGTCAAACAATTGATAAATCACTCAATGCCTCAAATATTTAATAAATCATTTAATGAAATAAACATTAAAATGAATCTTTAAACGAGTCAAACATTTTATAAATCATTCAATAAATAAAATATTAATTAAATAATTAAAAATACAATTATTTAAGAAGTCATTCGATAAAACGAGCCATTAAACAACCATTCAAAAATTTAAATAATTTAGCAAACATTCAATAACTCAAACAAGTGAGCAATTAATGGAATAATGCAAATAATAATTAATTTAACTAGCAAGTCAAATAATTAAACATGCATATATATAATTGATCATTCATTCAACTAACAAGTCAAATAATCAAACACTCATTCAACAAGTCAACAATTAATCAATTATTCAAAAGAAAGTCATACCATTTTTCACTAATTAAACTGACAAGGAAAATAAATAAGCGATTCTTCATCTAATGAATCAAAATATTAATTAATCATTCAAATGTCAAGGCAAAGACGAATCAATACTTCAAGTGACAAGCTAATCAATTAAAAAAAAACTGCTAAAACAATTAATTAATCAATAAATTAGCTAAAAAGACAAACAATAGGTAAATCATTTAACTGAAAATCAAACACCTAACCAATCAAAACTGAAACTAAAACAACAAGTAAATATTAAATTCTACTGACAAGGCAATCAATTATTCATCTGAGAAGTACATAACTAATTAATCATTTAACTAAAAAGTCAATCAAATAACCAACAAGTTACCTGAAAAACCATCAATCAAGCAAGCAAATAGATTGACCATTCAATCTCCAGAAAAATCACTCAATAGCACAGGGTAACAAAAAAATATCTGTGGAAATCGTTTGTCTTTTCATCTGATTTCGGACAATTCTGCACCGCAGAATCCGAAAATGACATTTGTTTCCTTCCTCCAGGTCAGGTTTTTGTGCTAAGTTGAATTTTAAAAAAACAAATCGATCTTATAACCAAATCGATTACATTTTTGTGACATTTTCGGTTGATTTTTGTTATATTTCATCCGAAATAGGTTTTTAAGATAAAAAAAGACATAGTTTTCTAACCCAATTTATTAATAAATGGTACAAAAATTTATTATGTACATTGAATAGTAGATAATAATAAAGGTAATTACATGTAAATTGGATATTAGTTCATCATTCATCAGAATTCAAGGCATGAACTTCCGTTGCTTCGAACTCCTGGAAAGCTCAGCGGTTGCGAGCGAGCTCTTCAGAGTCCAGAAGTAATCAGCCATCATGACTGCATCCAAGAGTCCTAATGGAGTCTCTCCCCCTTCTCTTCGCCAATTAATTTCAGATTATCAGGAAACCGGTACATATGTCATTCATCTGGCAAATCAATAAAATACCCATCATTCACATGGGACATCAATAAATTAATCAATCATTCAACTGGTAAGTCAATGAATCAACCAATCTTTCAACAAACTAGGTATTCACATTTAATCTTGCATTCTATCGACAAGTAAATCAAGTTATTTTTCGTTCAACTGCGAATTCAAATCAATGCTCATACATTTCATAGCAAGTCAGAGAATTAATCATTCATTAACCCTAACATTCAGCTGCTACGTCAAACAATTAATTAATCATTAAACTGACAAGTTAAGAAATTAATCAATGATTCAACTGAAAAGTCAAACAATAGATAGATCATTCAACTAACAATAAAACATTTAATCAATCATAAAACTAAAAGTAAAACATTAAATAAATAAATCAACTGACAAAACATTCAATTATTTAATCATTCAACTGAGAAGTACATCAATTAATCAACCATTCAACTAAAGAGCTAATCATACAAAAGACAAACGAATCAATTAAAGAATCAATGAGCTGACAAGTCAATCAATTAATGAAATATTGAACTCACAAGCCAATAAATTAATGAATCATTGTACTGGCAAGGAAAAATCATCCACTCAGTCATTCAACTGCAAAGCAATCAAGTAATCATTTATTCACTCAATCATTCATTGAATCATTCATGATCAAATCAATTAACAAAACTTTACACCGATAAATGAAGAAGTAATTAATCTGTAAATGGCAAGAGTATCAATTAATCAAACATTTAACTTTAAAATCAATAAAATAATCATTCATTCAACCGGCAAGTCAATCAATTAGCAACTCTTTCAAATGACAAGCAGAAAAAATAATCCTTCATTCACTTGGCAATTCAATCAGCTAATCAATTAATTAAAGGTAAGTGAATTCATTAATCAACTGGCATGTTAATTAATCTCTTAACTACCCGCTCAAACAACTTTATCAATCCTTTAAATTACATTTTAAAAAAAAAACAAGCATCTAACTTATAAGTCAATCAATGATCAATCAGCAGGCAAGTCAGTCAACTAATCAATCATTCAACGAGCAGTAATAACTTATTCTATCATTCAACTAAAAACTGAATAAATTAATCTCTGGAAAAATCAATCAATATATCATTCATTTAACTGACAATTCAATCTTTTAATCATTCAATCAACCTGTAAATTAATCAATTTATAAATCATTCAACGAACAATCAATCGATTGAGCAATCATTAAGAGAGCCTGAAAAAAAATTAAGCAATCAAATAATTATCGATTTCAACTTACACTCGGTTAAATCAGTCAGTCATACAACTTCCAAATTTATCATTAAACTGAGAAGTATATACAAATCAATTATTCAACTGAAAAATTAATGAATCACTCGTCTAACATTCCAATCAACTACTCACTCATTCAACACACAACCCAATCAATTACTCACCCATTCAACACACAAGCCAATCAATTACTCACTCATTCAACACACAAGCCAATCAATTGATCAGTCATTCAACTGACAAGTCAAACAATTAACTAATCATTCAAGTAGCAGCTCAATCAATCAATTGACAGGTCAATCAATTATTTAATTTGCAAGTAAATTTTAAGCAACCATTCCCTTGGCAAGTGAATAAATTAATCATCGATTCAACTAGAAAGTCAATTAATTCACCAAACATTCACCAAGAAAGGTAATCAAGTAACCAGTCATTCGGGCGGTGATCCAAATATTTAATCAATCATTCAACTGGTCACAAACAATTAATCAATCTTTCAACTGATAATCAAATCATTAAAATCTATTTCATCTGGGAAGGTAATCAATTAAGCAAACATCATCTGCAAAGTCGATCAAGCATACAACTGATAGTCAATCAATTTTATTATTTATTCAACTACAATTCAATAAAGTAATACGATGTTCAACTGGCAGTTCAATCAATTAATCACTTATTCAAATGGCAATTCAAACAATCTTACAATTATTCAAATTGCAAATTAATCAATAATTGAAATAAAAAATCAAACATTTAAGGAATTATTTAACCCAAAAGTCAATAAGCTAATCAATTATTCAACCCGCTTTGAATCTAGTAATCCAGAATTAAACGAACAATTAATCACTCAATTAATCAACTGGCAAAGAAATTAATCAATCATTCAACTGAAAGATAAATTAATCAATCATTTAGCAGACACGCCAAGCATTTCATCATTCATTCAAATGATAAATCAAGCAATTAATCAATATTCAGGTCACAATTGAATCAATTTATAAATTATTTAACTGACAATTCAATCATTCAATCAATCATTCAGTAAGCAAGACTAGCAATTAATCAATTATCCATCTGGCAGTTTGAACATTTAATCAATCATTCATCTTGCTATTCCATCAAGTATTCAACAGGCAAGTATGTATATCAATTAATCAATCGTGTATCTTAAATTTTAGATGTTTGCCCCCCCCCCCCTCCTGAATGTCTCTCACTGATGGGTAGTGCCCACCATACCCTACTCATCTTTATCTCTCCCTTTCCCCAATTCCGCATTTCCTGTAAGTGTTTTTGCCTTTGGGGTAAAACGGTTTTGGGTGCCAGATACATCTCAAATTTGGTAATTTACGAATTTGTATATGTTACTAAGTCAAAATGTACATATTTATATTATATTTAATAATATTAGCCTAAAAGAAATATATTATAATGTATAAATGATAATAAAACAAATTATTAACATTGAACATGGTGTTTATTAGAAAAACACAAGAAGCAAAAGTATTGGCAACATTCATGAATATTACATATATATATATATTGGAAAATATAAATTAATACTTAGTATGACCTCCCTTAGCATCAATTTCAGCAATCAGACGTTTCTTGTAGGTATGAACAAGATTTTTGCAAGTTTTAGTAGGAATTTTACTCCACTCTTCAACTGCAAACGCTTTCAACTCTGCGATGCTGCTTGGTGACCTCTTATAAACAGGTGGTTTCAGTTCTTTCCATAAATTTTTGATGGGATTTAAATCTGAACTTTGAGAAGCCCATTTCATCATTTTCAAGCATTGATTGGCAAAATATTTCTGCGTTGATTTGCTCGTGTGCTTGGGATCATTATCCTGTTGGAAGACGAACCCTCTGCCAAGACTAAGCTTCCTCGCCGATTGTTTCACATACTGGCCCAAAATTCGCTATCTCTCGGAATTCATAGTGCCTTCTATCACACAAATTGAGTCAGTACCTGCAGCAACAAAACACCCCCACAATATGATAGAACCACCTACGTGTTTCTCAGTAGGTATGATGTTCGTTTCCAGCAGAGCTTCTCCAGATTTTATTCAAACGTAATGGTGGTCGTTTATGCTATAATATTTTACTAAGTTCTGCTTCAGTGTCATCAAGATGTTATCTGGCAAACTCTAAACGTCTCTTTTTGTGAACCCTCTTCAAGAGTGGTTTCCTCCTTGGTACGCGTCCATGGAGACCCTCATGGTCCAGATAACGTTGCACTGTTGACACGTCCACGATTGTTTCATTGCTAACCAGATTTGCTTTCAATTTCTTAGAAGTGACTTTTGGATTCCTATTGACATTTTGAACACACGAACGCACATCTCTGTCAGTTAATTTCATTGGTCGCCCTTTCTGCACACGATTTTACAATAATATTCCTTACAGATGAAATTGGGTGGGATATTCAAACTTGCCGAAATTTTCTATATCCATTTCCTTGGTTGTGCAGCTGAATTATACGCTTCCTATATGCTTCTGAGTGTTCGGATGTCTTAACCAGGTTGCTATTTCAAAGTTATTGTACAGTGGCGGCAACAAAAAAAGTGACATTGAATATTGGCAACAGAAATCGATACACAAAATCGCTTTCACGATTTTACTTGCCAACAAGCCAATGAAAAGGGGCGGGGCTTATGCCGCGAGTGGACGACTCTCCTGAGCTAAGACAACAGAACTGCGCTTTATTGGAACATACGTGTCTCGTTTGAGCTCGTACAGTGAGGTTTTAGTGTACGGCGCTCCAGCGTGCTGATTTCCTGCATTCGAGCCTACATTTGACGTGCTATAACTTCTGTGAAAATGGATACAATGGGGCAGTAAAAGCTTTCTATGACAGAGGAAAGCTGTGCCTTGACCTTATTAGAGCTGGGAAAGTCTTTTATTGATGTAGCAGCAGATTTAGGAACCTCAAGAAATACGATTTATCGCCTAAAACGGGCTGCTGAGTTATTGCCACCAGGTACCCTACCAAAGAGGAAGGAGGGCACTGGTGCAGTTAGGAAGACATCTCCAAGGACTGATAATATCCTAAGGCGTGAAGTGATGTCAGACCCTTCTGTAACTTCCGCTTCAATCAAGAAAAAACACCCAGACCTTCTCCAGAACGTCGCCCTCAGGAACATCCGTCATCGCTTACAGAAGGACTTAGGCCTACCGACTCGCCGCGCTGCCAAGAAGCCACTTCTTACCAAGGCTATGAAGATGAAAAGACTCAATTTTTGCAAGACCTATAAACATTGGACAGCTGCTAATTGAAAGAAGGTCATGTTCAGTGATGAGAGCACCTTTAGACTGGTCAGAGGAGAGTCAAAGATCGTGCGTCGTCCCAGCAATGTGTCTCGGTATGACCCAAAATATACCGTGAAAACTGTGAAGCACCCTGATAGTGTGATGGTGTGGGGTGCCTTTAGTGGAAACAAGGGCAGAGGAGGTCTGTACTTCCTTCCCAAGAATGTAACCATGAGGGGGACTAACTATCTCGAAGTTTTGAGGCAGCACATGCTGCCATTTTGGGAAATTCATCAGTGTGAATTTTTCATGCATGATGGCGCCTCTGCTCACAGGTCTCAGTTAGTAAAAAAGTTTTTCAATGATAATAATATTAGTGTTTTGGAGTGGCCTGGTAATTCCCCGGACCTAAATCCTATTGAGAATTCTTGGAATCTCATGAAAACCAAAGTTCAAGAGACAGCACCCGGCAGCATCAAGGACCTGATAGAATCACTGAAGAAGATCTGGGTTACGATCGACCCCACCTACTTTGCAAACCTGGCTGAATAAATGCCCAATCGACTTAGGATGGTTATCAAGTGCAAGGGCAACATGACCGAGTATTAACTTTCATGAAATATTCATAATAAAATATGTAAGTTACATTTTTCTGTTTCATTTTCCCCGAATTGTCACATGTCACTTTTTTTGTTGCCGCCACTGTAGAGATGATTCTTCAGCCGTGTCTAATATCATAATGGACACCCAAAGATGTGAGCCGTGCATGCAAGTAATCTGCTGTCCTGACTTAGTCTAGAATATTCCATCAGTCATTCTCGAACATTCTTTACCGCTAATTTTAATAATTTGATTGGTTAAATCAGTATTATGTAAACGTTGCTCTTTTGATTCGTGTATTTGTCTAATAAACACATATTTAATGTTAATAATTTGTTTTATTATCATTTATACATTATAATATATTGCTTTTAGACTAATATAATTAAATATAACATAAATATGTACATTTTTAACTAGTAACGTATAAAAATTCGTAAATTACAAAAGTTGAAATGTGTTGCCAATAATATGCGCGTAACTGTATCTACGGACACTCCTGGACTCTAGTAGCCTCCTCTTTAGACTACTCGGTTTTTTTACCTTCCCAATATTTTCACTTCTCCTAATTTCATCACTTTCCTCAAAAACTTTCTCAGGGAGTTGTCGATATAACTGGTATCTTTTTTAAACAAATAACCTCCAAAATTGACTTTACTTTGTCTCAAAGGTTTCTTTTTTAATAACGATAAAATCACCATGCCCCCATTGGTACCAGTGGAGCAGATGATAATCTAGTAACGGTATTGAGAATGGGGGCAATCTGCCCTTCCCCCACCCACCGAGTGCTTTGTGAAAAAAAAGAAATCCCGCAAAATCCCCCGAAAGGGCGATAAGGTCCGTCCATCAAACGACGATTGCCATTAGGTACCAGGATCCCCTGAAACTCCTCGCTCCTCCCCCATGCACCCCTGCCCTCCCTTCTCTTACTTTGGCGGAGATGGGGGACCGAGGCGGGGAGATAAGAACCCTTTAATGAATCCGACGTCACTCAAATTAATGGATCCTCGGTCCAAACAGATCGGGTGCGCGCCTCGTTTGTCTTTTGTTTCCAGGCCGTCTGCGGACTTCCTCATCTGTATCGCATCCCACCCCTTACCTCCATACATCCACCTACTCCAATTCATCCCCATACACTAACATACGCTCTCATACACGCCAAAACTCTCTTTGAAGCTCCCTTTCAAGCCAGCTCAAATTAATGTTTTGCTATTTTCACCCTAAAGCAACACCTATCAGGGCTACGTCCACATACTAGCTAAAAATAGAGTTATAGTAGGCAAGACGCATATTGAGGCCACGGTATGGATAGCGCTCTCAATCTGCAGCGATCCAAGTGTAAGGAAATCCCATTAGGAGAGATAAGGAAAGATATATAGGTGAGATGCATTCCTATTTGATATGGAACTAAAGCTCTTCCTTAACATTCCTATTCGATCTGGAACTAAAGCTCTTCCTTAAAGGAGACGCCCAGATTTCAAACCACTCAGAAGAGATGAAGAAATCACCACGAATTAGAGAATCAACTGTACGTCACAGCTTAATAATTAGAAGTTCCGTCTTTCAAAAGATCCGAAGAAATAAGAGGTAAATATGTTTATCGTCGGTGCAATTAAAGCCTAGCGTAAGAGGGCACACAATGTTACAAAGATATATCGCAGGGATAAAAAAACAACAACCTATTGGATCATGCTTGATCCAAGTCAATCAACTGAATAATAAATTGACAAACATCTGTGTCAAGACCAAATGCATTTATGGTTTAGGATTTAGAGGGAGGGGGGGGGTCAAAGAGAGTGGTCGTATTATGTTTTGACACCGACCAGCGAGCAAGGAACTCTTCTCGTATCCTATGTGAGAGCCAACCCACTCCGCGCCAGGAAAGTGTGGTAATGGAAACCCCTTCGGCAGATTCCAGGAGGGAATAGGGATGTGTTGCCTGTGCATTGTAAAGGAGGTTGGGTGAAAGATACAGCGGTGTTTTAAATGTTTTGGGGTCAAGGCGAATTATTTATTGTTTTGCTAAGCTCGCTTATTTAAAGCGTTACTTAAAATATTTTGCCCTTTCCATCGTTAAACGAATTCCAGCAGTAGAATGACTGAGCACAAAATTCTTAGAATTCTGAGCTATGATCCTCCTGAAAGTTTTCCTCTGGCTTAAATGAGATCCGTTCTATCCTTATGATCACGAGTCGTAATGTAAAATCCTTTGAGAAGACAGATCCGAAAAATTCTTCTGTTTCATATCATTTACGGCAAACTGACTTTAATTTTGAAAATAGAGTTAAGGTTGCTTATGAAGGCTAATTACCCTTCACTTGTCGATATATTAAAAAAATATACTGCTGTTCTCCGTTGTCTTGAAAAGCTGAGAGCTCCACGCGCCCCATTAAGTGAAATCCAGTTATATGGACTTATAAGCCCTTTTCTAACTCTCACGCTTTTAAACCATTTTTTAATCCTATATCTAATTCAAACGAATCTTTAAATAAACCTCCCCCTCTCTTTCCAAGTTTCAAAACTTGCATTATTTCTAAACCTTGGGAGCGAAAGGCTAGCAAATTAAAGGGTAATTTAAACTTTCACGCGTCAAAGTGGAAATTTTATACAAAAGGTCAAACTTCAAACCTCAAAACGTCAATTCTAATTATCAAACTTGAAACTCAAATAAGTCTTCAAACATCTAACTCCTTTCTCCCTCCTAATGAAAACGTTCCCATTTATAATCAAAGATCAAACTCAAATCTCCTGTCTAAAGAAAACTCCAAATTCTCCTTTCAAATTGCAAGTTGTGTAACGTAGCACATATAATGATGAAGTGCGTTGCGTAAGATAGCTCACCAAAATAGCGAGATGTTCCACGTTAAACTTGTTTAATCTGTGTTCTTCTTCTCATCTTTTACCATACTTTTGCCTGGATTCTTGTTATTCACTCTCTCAACACTGCCAAACATGCAAATCGAGATCCCTATTTCGGCTCTGTGTCAAATTCCAGTCAAATTCAACTAAGTTTCTAGTCGATTCCAACTTCGGCCTCGATTTTGTGGTAGGTGGGGTGGAACGTGGAGTCTAGAGAACGTTATTTTTTTTTTTGGGGGGGGGGGAGTTTAGGAGCTCATCTGGCGACGACTGCGTACTAGGGCATAAGTTGCCGTACAGCCGATGAATAGGCTATATTAAAAAACAAATAACAAGAATAAAAAGATAATAGGCTAAAAACAAAACAAAGTAAAAAAAGGTAACAAGAAGGAAGTGTGCTCCAACGTCGCGGGTAGACAGGCGCAGGTTAGCAGGACATTAAGGGGCACGGGCCGACGGGCCTTGCCATGACTAGCTACCTTAAGGGTCTTGGCCCTATCGGCGATCAATTATGGGCCACCTGCCTGCTTTCTTGGCCGTTTCCTTGGGAAGCAAAGGGGAGACTGCCGCTAGAAAAAGTGACAGAGAAGGCGGTGAAGGCGAGTCCTCTGCACCCGTACGCAAAGGAGAGGAGTAAGCTTTCTCTCCGGTAGAAGAAATTTGTAAGGTCCTCTGAGAGAGCACAGGGGAGGGGGTCCATTTTTTTCAGTGGAGCTCCCCTAAGGCAGCTCCCGTGATGGTAGAAAGGAGGGTAAAGGGAGAACATTTCTTTTATGGACTCATCAGTGGGCAAAGAGACACGCTCATGGGATGCACACGCTCATAACCCCCATGCAGTAGCCCACTCTGCGAGGGATGAACACGTGGCCGGCTGAACCAGCTACCATCATTTGAGGCAAGTGCTTCCGCCTAGTGACCCGACAGCCCATCGCCATGGCGGCTCCACCTTAGGCACGGCGTAAAAAAATGATAGATTTTGAAAGGAGAAAGAAATTGTATGTGAAGAAGGTGTGGGTGGGGATGAAGGAGTTTTTTAACCCCCCCTAAACCGGAGTTCAAGGGTGAGGGGGCATGTCTCCTCCCACCTCTGCCCCGATCTGGGTTGGTTGGGTGAGAGGAAGCTGGTTGGCGTCTACCTTGTGAAATTAGAGACCGACCAGAGAAAGTTGTGGGAGATATGGTATGGAAAGTGTGGAAGCAGGGTAAGAAGACAGGGTGTCAGAAAGAAGGAAAAGAGGCTAAGCTGGGGCCGGACGGGGCGCTGAGTCCTGTCAGCACCACGGCCAGGAAAGCAAATCGCCGTGACCCTTACGAGGTAATAATGGAGAACGGTGTCCCTCTCGAGAATAAATCGTTTCATCTTCCCTTTAAATCAAAAGATAAATTCGAAGTTATCGGTCGTTTGCTTGGGGTGGACTTGTTTGAGCACCTGAAACTGTCATTTTATCAGTGCCCAAGGAAATTCTGTTTGAAATCCGATCCAAAATGGGGGTGAACTCGATGAGTACGTCTGTCTGACGCATGTGTCCCCAATAGAAGGGCCTAGTGAGGATCACCCGGCTCTCTTGGCCTTTCTCTGCATAAAAATACTCTCGCAAATGTAGGAGATAGCACGCCCCCAATAACATGGTAAAAGGCCCCTCTGAGTATGAAAGATCAGGGTTTGAAAAGCAGGTTCGGGTGGGATATGTAATTCTAATCTCCTCCTTACACTTCATAAACATCGAACACAAGTGACTCAGGGAAGCTTCGACTCTCGTGATAATCTAATGGGGCCATCTTCTGCGATAATAAGATTGATGTGGAGAAAGGGGAAGTAGATTTGGTGCTAAGAGCTATAGGGTTATCTTATCTACATCTCAAGGTTGCCGACGCGCTCGAATTAATTGACCACTCTGCCCTAAACCTGTTGACTCTGACTTGGATTTGGGTCTGGAGCATCTTTTCTGCATTTGGTTGCTTTGTGAAACAAATACGGACACAGGAGGGTAAAGATAAATGAAGCGATTTAGCCATTTAATCGAATTCCGAGATGGGAAATACCATGCTGATTTGCCTTTTTCGACGTGTTTCTATCGGAAGTCACATCGAACTTTAAAATCGTTTTGGCAACATTGAAGAGAGTTAAATCTAGATAAATCGTAAAAGGGTTCATAAACGCTTGCGAGACGGAGTCGAAGCAAGAAATTTTGGAAGAAATCCAAATGGATCCAAAATATTATAACTTCTCTACTTGGGTAGCACATAGGCCAGTAATTAAGATAGCTGACCCGACCCCGACCAAAATTAGACCCATGTTCAATTGCATTTACGCATCCAGTACAGGGATTTTCCTAAACCCGGTGACTTTCCCGGGGGTAGAACTATTTACATCGCTGCTCTCTCTTCTCTGTCGATTTCACTCTGATAAATAAATTGTGCTATCAGATACCAAGCAACGTTTTTTCAAATTAAATAAAAAAGAAAGCAATGATATAAGTAGTTTCTGTTTTTTTCTTGATCAGAGACTAAAAACTTGTCCCGCGTCGCTATAATCCTCGTTTAATTGATTTGGCTAGCACTCTTTTCATATTAAATTATATCCTTAAGCGTCGTCTTTTCCCTATATTATTAATAATTAATTTTGTGTTGACAATTTAGTTTATACATGTTCTGATACTAGGTTCCTCAGGAAAGTGTATACCAAACCCGATTAAAAATTGGCCCAAGTAGGATTAGAACTCAGAATGTGGAATTCTAACCATGAACATTTAAAATTTATATTCAATGCCACTAACCACTTAAAACATGACCGTATGGTGGAAGTGGCATTATGTTACCATTTTGAAGTAGACAGGGATCTAATAGGTTTAAATGATCTTGCTTTCGTCACGGTAAGCGCCTTTGAAAAACTCTACTATTGGACAAGTGCCTCCCCTCCCCTACCACTCTTCTCTTTCCAAGAGCCCCTCCAAAACCTGAAAAAATAAGCGGAAGAAGGGCTTTAATGACGCGTCATCAAGGTAGGAACACGTGTAGAGAGAAAACCTCTTAAAAGGGATTAGAGGTGAAAGGGTTTGGTGGCCTATACCCACCCCTACCCCTTTCCAGGGCCCGCGTCTCGTGAATAGTCTGGAGCCGGTGTGCCTGTACCGCAGCTTTTCCCCGATGGAGGTCGTCTTGCAAACACCTACAATCATATACCATTAGGCCACAGGACTAGTTAGTCTCTGTAAGAGATCCCAAATCCTTGGGGGTATGGTCAGATAGAGGCCACTCCCAAGGATGGAACGGAACAGAAGGCACCTACGCGTTAGATGAAATCTTCCCGGTAGTGAACAATGACTCGGTGGGAGTCACCCCTAAGCCTACGTCAGCTCCTGGGCAAGATACTCTCAGGCTAATACGTTTCCTCGACGTATCAAGAGTAGAGGAGGGCCATTCTTCCTATGATGGGCCCCCACATACCAATAAATCTTTATCTATTTCGGAAAAGGATTACGCTGAGGATAGCCTGTCCTGCTTCGGGACTATTTCTGTGGAAGTATTCCCTGCACGTCTCTCCTAAAAGTAAAAACAAAATAGAAATCTAAGAAGACTAGGGGTTCATCTCTTTCCGAAAAGATTCCGAAGACGGACGGAACGCATATTTGGCAGATGACCAGACCAAGGAGCGCACTACCGGCTTTGGGATGACTTCCGGCGTAGATCATAAGTTCCAAAGGTTAAACAAAGTAAGGTTAGTGGAATTTCAATGACGCCGGGGCCCTTCATCAAGGGATTGCCCGGCGTTTACAAGTCACCTACTTTCAAACTATTTCTCATTATTTGTTTTACTAGTGAGAGCAAGCTGTCCAAACGACACATGTTATATCAGCGTTTTGGTCGTGAACAGGAGGTCATTCGCTTCTTGTAGGTGATCATTCTGGTGAATAGGGCTGACCCTACTAAGGCGACCATTGTAAGCCCTTTTCGGACACTCAAGCGATCGCCTATATAGGTAACAGAATTTTTATTTTTTTTTATTTTAAGAGCAAAACTGGCGACTGCCTACTTGGTCATAAGTCGCCGTACTCGACCCAACCTATTACTAGGCTATATTACAAAACAGAAAACAAAACAAATGTAAATAACAAATAACAACGGTAAAAATTTACAAAGGCTAAATAAATAAAAAAAAACAAATAAAAAAGGCAACAAGAAGGAAGCGCGCTCCGGGGTCGGGTATAGGCCCGCTTCCCCCCGGCGCAGGAACATGCGACCCCCCAAAAATGTCAAATAAAGTGGACGGGGCCAGCCTCCTCCAAAAAGTCGTATAGCCCGCAAGTATGCGTGTACACACCGTCCTTAGTACAAGGGACAAGCGATAACGATCCCGCTCGTGCGCGAAGATCAGTCAGTCTGGGGCATGCAACAAGAATGTGCCGAACAGTTTGAGGGACAACGCAGCCGTCACAATTAGGCCCAAGCGAGCACTCTATTAATGGGCAGTGCGTCCCGCGAGTGTGTTCAAATTGGAGATGACAGAAAGCAGCCTGAAGCCGTCGCGGCAGTGGAGAGGTAGGTCATTGGGAATAGTCGCGGCAGTGGAGAAGTAGGTCATTGGGAATAGTCGCGGCAGTGGAGAGGTAGGCCATTGGGAATAGTCGCGGCAGTGGAGAGGTAGGTCATTGGGAATAGTCGCGGCGCAATGGCACGTGAACTTTAAGTTCTCCTTGACCGTCTCCTATCTTCTTTTCCAAGCAGCCCGGAGAGCTGCCCCTATTCCTGCCATGTAATCGGTGTGAGGAAGAGCAAAACTCTGGCCTGGTCGCCCAGTCCTCGCGGACAATTTGGCGCCCTTAGCGGCACGCCCATACCCCGCAATTTCTACATGTCCAGGAACCAGGCAGAAGGTAATCTATACATCCGCTTGCCAAATGCGTGGTGTCACGGATATCGCGAACCAGAAGATGCAGAGATTCCGATAACTCGAGAGCACTCAAGGCTTTGTGAGTCGCTATAAATTACAATCCGGTCCCCGAACGGGAGCGTCGCGTTATCTCCCTTACCTAGCGGCCGGGAAGACAGACGCAGCGCCTGGCAAAGCCCCGCTCACTTCAAACAGAGGGGATAGTGCATGGAAACTGATTTCTTCTTGGGACTTGTAGCCATCCGTATATATTGGTACGGTTCCGGCGTGACACGAAGTGTAGTCCAAGAAGGCAGAACGCAAAAATCCCACCGCTAGCTCTCTAAGGAGTTTTATAGCCTTAAATTTAGAAGGCTTATGACATGACTGGCATCTCATGGTGCCATAGGCATAGTTGAGATCATCTGTGGATGCAGTAAGAGCTGTTTATGACTAAGAGAGGCGCCGGACTCACGCATACAGGCGAATAATGCACTGTGCACGGCGCAGAGCGTGCGGCTTCTGCCCAGCATCGACAAGTAGGCTCTCAGTGGGGAAACTGCGGAAGGCACCGGTCGCCAGGCGAAGGCCTGTGTGGTAGATGGAGTCCACCTTCCGCAATACGCACTCGTATATAGATACATAAAACTCGCGTCCGTAGTCGAGTTTCAAACGAACAAAGAATCGATTAAAAAATACGGCAAAAACGTGACGGAACGAATAATATCCATGGCGCGGGTACAAGAGACCCTAAAGGCTACAAATATGAGCCTCCCAGGTGAGACATCGGTCAAATAGAAGACCAAGGAAACCGTGCAAGTACACTAATTCCATATTCACTCCATTTAGAAGCAAGTCTTGGTTAGGGTTGAGCCGTGGGTTGAGGCATAACTGCACCACTTTAGTCTTGACCAAGGAAAACCAAAGCCTGTAAACTTCGGCAGAGCGAGAGACGCGATTCAATTCCTATTGGAGTCGACGCTCCAGGGTTGGCATCTGGGCTGCGCCAAAAGAGGTCAAAAGGTCGCCCCCTCAGACCGTAGCGAAAACATCTTTTAGCAGCCTTGAGGTGATGCCATTGATGCTCAGGGCAAAGAGTGTGAGACTAAGGACACTTCCCTGCGGAACACCCTCTTCCTACTTCATTAGACCGGAGAGGGATCCCTTCACCCTCACGCTGAATCGACGATTTAGCAAAAATTCAGATATAGGATTGGGAGGCGTCCCATCGCCCCTATCGTATGGAGAGTCTCCATGATATCGTATCACCATGCCGTATCAAAGGGCTCCTTTAGATCGAAAAACACCGTGGCGTAATGCTGTCTACGAAGAAAGGCTTAACAGACGGCATTTTCCAGTCGGTGCAGAGCATCCAATATGGAGTTAAGCTTGTGGAAGCCGCACTGTATAGAGTTCAGATGCCATCTGCTGTCGAGAGAAAAGGCAAATCCAACATTTACCAATTTCTCCATTATCTTGGACACGCTGGAAATTATAGAGAATGGGCGGAAACCATCTGTGGTATAGTGATCTCTCCTTGCTTTCGAAAATGCGAGAACAATAGCGATACGCCGAGAATTGGAGAGCATACTATCCACCCAGATCCTGTTAAATAAATCTAACAGAAAAAGCCATGTCTCTAGGCATGGCGTACGAGACATTGCCTGGACCCGGGGTGGTGTCCTCGCACAAAGCGAGAGCGGAACGCAACTCACTCAAAGAACACCTGTCGTTGAAGGGTTCTCCACCTCTGGAGATAAAGTCCTTTTGGACACTCTTGTGTCCAAAAGGACAAGAATAAGGCGTACCGTATAGATTTATCCTAAGTGTCACTCTCTTTGTCTTAATCATCAACGTTATTACTTTGGCGCTGCCGGAAGATGTTCTCGTTATACTCTACGTAGACGACCTTTTGATAACTTTTTGTGTAGGCCAGATGACTACCCTAGAACGTCGGCGCCAACAAGCTCTAAAGTGCATCTCCTGTTATACAAAAGAACATTGAATTCTGTTTTTCATGGCCACGAGTAATGTGCTGCACTTTTCTCGTCATACACGGCTTCTCTCCGACCAGGAGTTGTACATAAATTGGGATCACCTGAATGTAATACTCGTAGATTCACATAGCTTTCTTTGTCTGTTTTTGACCGACGCCTCAGCTGTGAGGCATATATTTGCATCTTTAGGTATTTTTGTCCCGCACCATGAACATATTTTGTTCAGTGACATGCGAATGATGTACTGGATCTGCCACACTTATCTCCGTTTGGAGCCCGACGCTTTCCGCACATCCACTATAGCGAGCTTTTTTTTCGATACTGAGGAAATGCCGCTTCGCCTGCATAGTGCACTTTGCACTATGCACTTCTACGGACCAGGTCATCCTCTTCATCAGTTGCCACTCACTCTCATTTCATCAACTGCCAATCTAGACGGCGCTTATTTGGTCGTCAGACATCAACCTCTATGCAATTGTCAGGCCAGGAGCGCCTCTGGTTCTGCCCAAAACGCTACCCTGAAAAGTGTGACGTTTGATGTATTGTTGCTAGTCTCCTGCTATTAGAGCTTATAAAGTGCCTAGGTTATTGCGGTTGTCTCCATCTTATTTGAAACATGCGGTTCTCTTCCAGGCGCTGCGTCTGTATTCACGGTCGAGTTGGTTGCATACACGGTTCATTAAGAGTACGCGCTGTCCTCGCTTTAGAGACCGGATCGTAATTTATAGCATTTCATTGAGAGCACTGAGTGCCACTGAAGCTTAAGAATTAGCTCACCCGCATTTTTTTTATTATTCGTTATGCCAGGATTGCTCTAAGCCTTGAATGTGTCGAGATTGTCTTCTCCTAGGTTCTTGACTTTCAGGTCATGCTGGAAATGGTAGCACTGGTGAGGGATCCAAACAGCTGTCAAGGACTTAGTGACCGAGCCAGCGTTTCGCCCTTACCTATTCTGATTATATGGATGATATCATGTCAGCTCATCGCTTTCCATAACAAAGAGGATGAGAGACATCCGATTAAGCCAAAGGTTTCATGACATTGATTTTCGAATTTCCTGTGTATACCTCATATACATCGACAGCTTCGCTTGTTTTATTTCGCCTTCAAATCGGGCACACTTGCGTGAAGCAACCTCTTCTAATGGATCGCGCCCATATATTACTGCGACGAATGATTGGTCTTCAGTCTCTCCGGCACATATTTGTCGAATCTTCAAGTCTGGGGATCTTTGTGCACGTTACTTTTCCCGATACCATAACGAGCATGGTTGTTACACCTTTTACCTTAATCGAGACAGATTCGTGAATTTTGGTTTTTGTCTTCGTTTTGAATACTTAGGCTATGCGTTATGCCCTTGCTAACAGTTGCCACTGTAGAAACCCCTTTGTTTGGTGAATGATGCCTTTCGCACATACCCTATAAGAAACCTCTTTTTCTATGCTGTGGATATACCGCTGGCTGTACGCAATCAACAGTGCAATATCAACTTATATACGTGAGACCACCGTCTTCTTTAGTCACTGACTGCTCTCATTTAATTTTTGACTGATTTCGATGGTGATTATTCCACCCTGAGACACTACTCATACCACAAAACTATCGGGTATATGGCAAGGAAATCCTGAAAGCTCGTTGTTGTAGCTTTCTGGCCGGAGTTGCCTCTGGTTCTGCCCAAGACTCGACCCTGGAGGCTTCACCTCTGAAAGTTGTTGTGATGAATGCTTCAAAGGCTTGTACAACATCAAAAGTATTGTGTCAAAGTTTTAGGAACACAGACCTTGTCACAATGGAGTAGTGCCAGCGTACACAGATGGTTCCAACTCCGAAGATGGGGTCTTTTTCGAGCATCTTACCCCATGTTTGAAGCCGGCGGAAATTTCCCTGGTGCTGCGGCTGTCTTCATGCTCCATCCAGCATGTTGCACACACTACTTGTTAAGTTAACTTACGCGCCGTGCTCGGTTAAGAAACCGCATTGAGATTTATAGCGATTTAGTGAGCGCACTGAGTGCCCTCAAGGCTTGGAATCTCAGCATACCCTTGTTGGGAGAATCTTTGATGCCAGGGCTGATCCGAGCTGGAAGAATCTCTAGACTGTCTTTTCATAGATTCCTGGGGATCTAGGGATTCGGAAAAAGGATGCGGCTGATGAGAGCGTCAAAACTTTGCAAGTACAGGACAACTGGACCAGTGTTAGGCTCTTTCTCACTCCGACTATATGTATCGAATAATGTCAGCTTTTCGGCCTTTATGCCAAAGAGGTTGCTTGCTATTAAGTTGCGACTTTCCCTGTGTATACCTCGAATGAATCGACGGCTTCAGACTTTCCAAATCGCTTCCAAATCGGGCACACTCGCAGGACGCAGCCTCATCAGATGGAGCGTTTCTCTATACCTTACTGCGACGACTCATTGATCTCCAGTGTCTCTGGCACATATTTTCTAGAATCTCACAATCTGGGTATCTTTGTGCACGCTACTTGTCCCGATACAGTGACGAACATGGTGGTTACACCTTATACCTTCTACTCGGGAAAGATTCGTGCACACCAAATTATGTATTGGTCGTTTTGTGGAGATGCATGTCTCATCCATTGTATATGTGAGTCTCCCTTGTCCTATTAGGGTGCATGCTTCCTTCTAGCACCTGATTATGCTATTTGATTCTTGATTTCTTGTTTGGTTTAAGTTTTAGTTATTGTTTGTTGTTCTTTTGGAGGTTTTGTTGCCTTAACCTTAATTTATGTTTATGTGCTTGTTTTAAAATACTTACCTACTTAAGGCAATATATTAAAAACAATGTCACATATGAGTACTTTCGGCCGCTATGCCAGTCTTCCATTATATGTATACCGCCAAAATTAAAAAAAAACTACTTTTTGCCGTTACTTTTCTCGTTTTAAGCTGGACTACGGATGGGAGTTTTACACATCCGTGTGAGAGCCTGAATTTCGGAACGTGGACTTAATCTACCACACTGGTCTCTGCTTAGCAAATGGTGCTTTCCACACATACCTTATAACGAACCTCTTTCTCGATGTTTGCTAGATACCACTGGGTTTATGACATAAGCAGTGCATAAAGTTTTACGTGCGTGATTTTTGTTTTGTTTTTTAATTTTAGGAGTCTATCTAGCGACTACTCACTTGGGCATAAGTCGCCGCACTCACGACAGCCTAGCACTAGGCTACTTTAAAATAAGAATATGAAAAACAACAACAACAATAAAAGGAAAAATGGCAACAATTAGTAAGCAAGCTCCGGCGTCGTGGAGAGGTCCGCCTCCGCCCCCCCGGCGTAGGAGCGTGCGACCTACAAAAATACAACAAAAAACCTAGTTAAATAAAGGGGAGAAGGCCGGCCTACCCATCCCAAAGTATATAAGTCCACCAGTCAATGTGCACGAACTCGTCCAGAGTACAAGGGACAGGCGGTAGCGACCCCGCCCATCTTGGTACCGGGACAGGTAACGTGCGCGTAGATTGCCCAGGCTGGGACATTGAACACGAATGTGCCGAACAGTCTGGAGGACAACGCAGTCTTCAGTAGGGGGCTGGCGATCGCTCCATCAAATGGTGGTGCGTCCTGCGAGAGTGTCCAATTCGGAGACGACATCAAGCAATCTGGAGTCTTCGCGGCATTGGGGAGTAGGTCCATGAGAACAGTCGCGGCGCAATGGCACGCAACTTTAAGTTCCCTTTGATCGTCTCCCATCTTCTTTGCCAAGCAGCAGGAAGAGCTGCCCGTATTCCTGCCATGTAGTCGGTGTGAGGTAGAGCGAAACACTGGTCCGATCGCCCGGTCCTAGCGGACTCTTTGGCGCCCTCATCGGCGCGCTCATTCCTCGCAATTCCTACATGTCCAGGAACCCAGCAGAAGATAATCTCGACATCCGCCTGGCTCGCCAAAACCGTGACATAACGGATGTCGCGAACCAGGGGATGCGGAGATTCCAATGCTCCGAGAGCAATCAGGGCGCGCTTTGTGAGTCGCTTTAGATTACACTCTGGTCCCCGAACCGGGCACGTCGCGTAATCTCCCGTACCGAGTGGTGTATTGCGACCAGCTCGGCCGTGAAGACAGACGCAGCGCCATGGCAGAGCTCCGTTGACTTCAAAAAGAGGGAATACGGCGTAGAAGCCAACCCCCTCTTCGGACTTGGAGCCATCCGTATACACTGGCACGGTTCTAGCGTGACACGAGGTGTGCTTCAAAAGATCCAAGACAAATTGGTACGGTTAATGTAGTGGCATTATTAGACAACTGCTTTACTTCAGGTCCAGCGTGACATTCTTTCGTTTTCGAACTGGAAGACTACATTTATAGGATAGCTAATCCACGCGTCCCTTTATATGCGTGATACCAGCGTCTTGCTCTGTACTAACGGCTATCATTTCATGCATGGCCAATCTCTATGGTGCTTATTCCGTCGCGACACACCAATAATACCGTAAACCTATCGGGTTTAGTAGAAGGCAAACCTTCGAAAGCTAGATGTAGCTATCCGGCCGGTAGTGCACATAGTTCTACCCAAGACGTCACGTCACACCTCTGCTTCTAAAGTGCCAGACGTATTGCGTTCAAATTTCTTGGAGCACACGCCGTGTCCCGCTGGAGTCTTTCCAATGTACCGTGATTACTCAAAATATGAAGAGTAAGGTGGGATTTCATGCCTTCTGCTGCACCTTGTTTGAATCCAGCGGGGCTCTTCCGCTTCCAGGCGCTGCGTCTGTCTTCACCGTCGAGCTGGTTTCCTACATCACTCGGTAAGGTAAATTATGCACAGTGTTTACTTCATAGGACAGATTGTAATTTATAGCAATCACAATGCGCTGAGTGTCCTCGATGCTTTGAAATCTCTGCGTCTCCCTTGTTCGGAGTATCTGTGACGCCACGGCCGCTTAAAGACGTGTAAATGTTGAGATTGTCTTCTAGTTTCATTTAATTTTAGAGATTGCAAGAAATGGGGGCGCTTATGATGGTGCCAAACTGTCTCCAAGGAATGGGAGACCGGACAAAAGTTTCACTCTCCCCCACTCTGACTACACAGCAGGTAGTTTCAGCCCTTCTGGCTGCATGGTAAATAAGATGTGTGAGGACGGATGGAGACCTAGAGATAAGAGTTATCGCACCTTGAATTTTCATGTGCATCTATACCTTAATGCCCCGACGGCTTCATGTCGTTTTCTTTCACCTCCAAAAGGGGCAAACTCGCGAGAGCTAGTGTCATATGATGAAGCTCTCTCCTGAACATTACTGTGATGACTGCTTGGCCCATCAGATTGTCCAGCACATTCTTCTCTCGTGTGCCAGTCTCGCGCACGTAACCTGTCCCGTTACCGGTACACGAGACGGATTACTGCCGTCCCAACTTTTGGAATTATAGATTTGTTTAAAGAGGCAGACTTCTTCCATTTTATATACCTTTTTGCGTTTTAGCTGCATACTTAGGCCCTGATGAGCAGGCCTCTCCCCCGCTCATCATGCCTTTTCTGTTTTGATTTTTTTATTAGTCAGGTCGGATATTGTTCAGTTATTTTAGGTTTTTTGGTTTTATTGGTTCGTTTTAATATACCATATAAATTGGCTTCATCACTAACAAACTACCTTGAAATTTCGGCGCATATACCCTTGCTAGCAGTCGCTGGAATAGACCCTTAATTTAAGAAATAAAATCCCCCAAACCCAATCTTTGACGTTTTAAACTATCAATTTCCCCATCTTCCTTTCTCTAAATATTAATCCTCTGTTTATGTTTTTTTTATTTATTATTGCGGTAAATACCTAAATCCGTTGTTGTTGCCCCTCTATCACATTCATTCAAGCGGAAAAACGTAAGTATTCATATTTCTTTTGGTCCGGTGCAGTACGAAATCCGTCGCCAGGAATCGGACATGGTATCTAGGCGCGGCCTCCGAAGGTTATATCCATTAAGGTAGCAAGAGCTCCCGAGATAGCGTAACAAATTGGTAAAGGATACGGAGAAACAATAAGGGGAGAGAGGAATCATTATTCCGATTAAATTTGATTCCACGACCTTATGTCCTAATGGCCAGAGGCAACCTGGGCGTTAAAGTGTAATTGGAGCAATTTACACCGGACTGTGAATCCATGATATAAACCCCTACAAAATGTCAGTTCAGTGATGGATGCCTCCATTCAGTCGCAAACTCCTATCGTATAAAAGTAACATCAAAACGGCAACCTTTATTCAAATAAGGACCTGTTTGGGGTCCACACACCACAGCACCCACTCAAATCTACATTTAATTGAAGGGCCATTTGTTAAGATAAATGAACTCATTATGGTGAAACAAGTCGGCGAAACATGGACAGAAGAATATCGTCTACAAATTTGCATATGGTTATAATACTCAATAGACGCATGGAGTCATATGTAAACACAATATTGTATGTAGATTAGTCCTTTGAGGTGACACATGTATGGTGAAGAAAAATACCTTGCCTTGAGTAAAAAATCTATTATTTGCTTACACATAACTGTACTGTAGGAGTGTACACAAGACAATGTACGCAAGATCTTATCAGAGACATCTCCTACCTATTTTTTTACTGTGGGGAAATTTGAGATGTGGTTGGAATTGAGGACACCCGGTAAAGAGGTCCATTTTTACCTACCCTATCGAGGAGGGGTGGGGGGGGGGGAGGATTTAATAAAGAGGCAGCGAATTTCAATAGATATCACTTAATTCTTTTTCCCTCTTTTTGGAGCTTCTAAAATGGAAAAACAAAGAAACCCCAAAACCCTTAATATCCGACCCGTGGAAGTGGAATCACAGTCCCTATGTACTTATTTGATAGTTTTTTATTCACTTTTATCTTTTTCCTTTTTATTAACTATATATCTCCATAGATACGTAAGGATCCTTATCCTCTCTGCCCTCTTTTTCTGAAGACGCATCTTATTACTTCCACCTTGATTTCGAGTCTCTATCCAAGTGGGTGACAGCGGATAAAATAACAAAGAGGTTTAAAAATGCATTTATAAATTTCTCATCTTTATAAAAACATTAAATAAATAATTCCCCACAAGCCTGTCAAATGTGCCTTAAAATACGGTAAAAATGTTTTTAAAAAGACATCCAAAACCATTCGAAATTACATACAAATATCTGCAAGTGAAAAAAATCCATCAGGCCCCCTCAAAAATACCCCAAAAATTGTCCAATTCCCTAGAAATCCCTAAAAGCTCCAAATCCCTGAAAAACTTCCAATCTGTGACATTTCTAAAAATCTTCAAATCTTTTCCTTCCCTTTTCGCCAAATAGAAAAAAAATATATCTTTAGGGATTTGGAATCAAAGTCGAGAAACACCTTCGTGTGTCCCTAACATTGGGGAGATGTCCTTGCCAAGAAAACCCGTCCTAAATAAAAATAAATGAAAATTCCTCGCCAGAAGCCGGCAGGCATTGCTAAAACTTCCGATTTGCTCAATGCCCACTTTCAAAAGCGCCCCAAGTAGTCTCCTATTTAAGCTCATCTACTAATTGCCAAAATCACTTTTCCTATTCCCTTACCCCACAAACGGTGCCCTGTGTAGACTGTTAACCTGGTACTTGGAGAAGTGTCCCGCACTTCCAGCCCCAATGTTCCGTCAAGAATTCTCGATTTACACCTTTTTACACCACTTTCTTTACAGCCTCTTTTCACTTATCTTGGACGGCAACTAAAAGCAGGCTAGTTTCCTGGTGGTAAGAGACACCTCCTTACCGCTAAGCCCCGGTTGGAGATGATAGTTGTTTTTTACTATGCTTGCAATATGTTCTGTCTGTACTCCTTCTAGTGCTCCTATCTTTCTTTTCTTCAGTATCATGGATACTATTCCTGGTCTTTAGTGCCAAGAGGGAACGCCTGGCTCATGGGTTGACTTGAACACTTTGAGATGGCCTTGGTACGATGGTGTGTTTCCCCTTTTACTATATGTACGCTTTTTTCAAGAGTATCCCCTCTTTAAAACATCTATCTATGTTTACGTCCCTGACTAGCTACCTCAGGTCGCGTTAGGAGAGAGGCTTTTAAACCTCTATAAACAACGCTTGAGTTTGCAAGAGACTACTTTGCTCGAAGTGTCCCGAGTGCGGATAATGGGAAGATCGGTTTTGCCCAGTTAATCCCTTGTATGTGGCTAATGGGTTAGGGTTACCACCTCCCTGCGGCCATTCTCGGTGTACAAGGCTCTATTGTTTATGGCTGGGGGATTTACTGCATTATTGTCTGCCAGGCCAACAAGAAGTCTCAGGGTCCTGTTCAGGATCTGCCACTACAGATACTCGTACCAAGGCCCTTTTGTCGATGATTAGTCTGAACTACTAGGGAAATCCTCCATGTCGCCTTACCTATCTGAATACTCAGTTGGGAACTGCGACCACCAACTGGATAACTTCCGGTCGATGCCTGACCCCGCACTATTGCGAATCCGATCCTTTAACGCGCCAGAAAAAGGATAGGCAGGAGCGCCTAAACCCAAGATAACTCACCAACACCCCTTTTCTTCTTTGCGCTCACAAACTCCGAAACTTTCGCGCACGTTGGTTTATTGCAAAATTGCGGACTATAGCAATATTCGTGAAACCTCGCTCAACTTTGGTGCTGTGGTGAGCAACGCCTACGACAGCAGAGGCCCGATTGGTAGAGAGGCTTGCTTGTCATCACTTCCCGAGCCGCCCTCAGGCAGCCCGACCTCTATAGAAGAGGTTGGCCTTTCTATGCTTTCTCTGGGGCTCTTTCAATCTTCTTCTATATCTACGAGTGATGAGGGTTCCCATTTACCAACTTAATTGGAATTGCTCTCGCACGACTCCACTATAAGACCAATTCCCCCCATCCTTCTATTTCCCCTAATACCGCCGAAACGGGAAAAAGTACGCGAAAGCATCAGTGCAAGGACGCCAGGTACTAGTGGACACACCTGGAAAAATAAAGCCAACTTATAAGAGTAAGAAGGTGCGAGGTCCATTGCGACATGCCTCTCCCCTTGCTGAGCCCACGTCATTTCTTTAGCCAGCTTCCATGACGTATCTTGGACTAGTAGGCCAGGCCACAGGCTTAGTAATTCCCCGGTCGTGATTCGCAACACTTTGGGGACAAGGCCAGATGGAGGCACTGCCCGAAGTGGACAAGAACCCTAAGTTGCTCCTGCAAAGGACGGCTGGGTTATCCCATAGAGCGATCACTAACTATGCGGGATACAATTTTGTGCCTAAGTCTGCTCCTGGGCAAGATCCTCCCTGGCTAACACTGGGCTGCCTACACCTAGATAGTAGGTATACTTATATACGAGTATATTTCGCCATCAGCTGGCCTCAATGTAGCGGACCTCCGTCTTGTCGTAGCACGGTTATCAATATCCTCTCTCATATTCGGCTATTTGACGTTTGGCATCCATTCTGGGGGATAACACGATCAGGAGCATGGACTAGGTCTTCACCAATCTGATCGAATAGTCGAAGATTGGTAGTGATCAGTTTCCTTTAATGAGAAACAATATTCCTAGATGCGCTACAGGGCCTCACCCGAACGATTTAACGGACAGCAATTTGCCGATAGAGAGCTAGGTTTCGGTATATTTCAAACACGCCCACCGCTGAAATTGGCTGAGATACGCCTTCACTTATCGGGAATACCCTTTCACATAGGTGTGGAAACGTGTTAAGGAAGTCGAGGCAATTTCTCTCAAGACCCCCTCTAGTCACCTACAGGAAAACTGGACCGTAATCTCTGACACTTCATCCGTGCTGTATTCATTGCAACAGCTTTTTGCGCATTAACTAGCCGGGAGGCTACACAGTTAACATATAAAGCAGGTCATAAACTCGCCTTAAGAACGCCAACTAGAAAATACGTCCAGAGCTGGGAAACATTCTAAGAGCTATTTACGATAGGTTAGTTGCGTCCTGCTGTCGCTTCTGAACGGCCACCGCCTAGAGTCAGACCATATCCCTACGTCATTCTTTAATACTTGAGTGAGCGAAGTATTGCATTTCTGTTAGCTTTGTTCAACAGTATCTAAATGAACGATGACTAACGTATAACTAAAGTACTTGATATTGTCAAGGTGGAGAGAGCTCACTCCATCTTAAACAGGTTTTTGCCTGATTTGTGTAACTTCCTGTTTAGGCAAGTTGATATAGAAATTTTGCTAAGGTTAGATTAACTCCCTCACTGGACAGCGAAGACCACCTTTCTCCTGCACAGTCGGAATTTCGAAAATTTCACTAAAAGTCGGATACACTGCCTCGGCAAAAAAATGCTATCTGGAAGGCCTTTCTTCCAAGACGACACTTCTCCACGGTATTATTTGGTATCAAGAATCCCCACGCTACTGCATTACAATAGGGTAACATGGAAGCCATCCACACAATCCGGGCTAGGTGATGCCTCCTAATTCTTGTGTCTGAGTTCCGGCGATATCTCCGATTCCGCTTACGACGACCTTTTATTTTTAGTATGGCCCAGATGTCTACTTTGGAGTAACGACGCCAACAGCCTGAACCGCATATCTCGCTATACGGAAGCGCACAGTTTTAGGTATTTCCTTGGCAAAGATATATTAAGGTTGTGCATTTCTGTTACCATCCACGGTTTCAACCCGACTGGGACTTTTTGCTAATTAAGGTTCTCCTGCATGAGTAGAATCTCACCGTTACTTTGGTCTTGTTTTTAAACGGCACCTTACCTGAATTGCCCAAATTTGCAGCCTTAGGCTCTCCTTTACCTGCGTCATGAAAATTCTTAGTTTTTTGCCGTTCAACACTCGTGGTGATGAAAGGCTACATCTTTACCTTATTTTCGTGCCTTGTTCGTTATAACCTGTACTACGGCTGCAGGTTTTCCGCATCATCTGTCATTCTGGAATTGCTTCTATCAGCATCCCCACTCTCCCTGCCTGACCACTCAAAAGAATACGAATCGACCTTGCTTCTATACCTAGTGGCTGTCTTGGAGGATGTTAAATACAGGAAGGTGGGGTTAAACCATCTCCTTAGAATTCTAAGCCAACAACCCAGAATGATGGTAGCAATAAGGGAGTCCCAACTCCCTCGCATTTACCCATAGCTGAACTGGGCACAATGGGAAAACGCCTCATCACACCCACCCCACAAAGTAATGCAGACCGCCAAAGTTCTCCGAGACGAAATTTATCCGCTAAAACCTTGAAGGCGGCAGTGCCAATGGCGCGTTCAGTTTCTAAAAGCCTTAGAAGGTTTGACTCCCAGCAGCATAAGCTATCCCTGTGAGGACATTATCTTAGTCGAGGGTCACTACAACTCCTTTAAGATACATCAAGGGTATACTATTCTTCAGAGGAATTGCCGTTGGAGCCGGGCTAACTGGAAGGAACTGTGGAGTCTTGTCTCATTCCGTTTACCTTTAGCCCTCTTCATTCAGGAGACCACGTTGAATGCGTCCTCTTATCCACCCTCAGGGTATGCAAGAGTTTCTTTTTCCTCCTTCCAGAGGATGGTGACCGGGCAGATGGGTGCGCAATTTAATCTCGATGTGATTTCTCTGCTTTTTCTGACTCTCAAACTCTCCCTGAAACCGCTACTCTCCAGCTCTATCTGGATAAGAGATATTCCCTGTTCTTTCTACATTCACCCGTCACCCGGCTTTGATAAGGCGAGTTTCGGCGCATCATAACGCAGTTATCGATGCATTTTCTTCTTTTGGGCAACATGAACACTAAACAACGTGGGGAATATACAATCAATCTCAAGAGTCTTAATTTGGAATCAGTCACATTATACTGTTCAAGAACAGCTTCGTTTTCCTGACTTGATCTGTCCCTGTGCTCTCCTGAATAAGATGCAAATTTCGGTTGGCGACCTCCATAACAATGATCAATTCCCCATCCAAATATATTTATCCGTGGATCTACACTCGAGAATTCATCATTCGAGGAAATTCCTCACTTCTCTATCTTAATCGAGGAGATGAGATTAAATCGTTTAATGAGGTCATTGAGTTCTTCTTCGGCATATTTATCGCCGCGGATCTGACTTCTATTACTCGAAAGTTGGCAGATTTACCTGATGATCTGTAGAGTCTAAGACAGGCCTTGGAGAGCCCCGTTCGAATAATTTCACCATGTGTAAAATTTTCCAAGTATCAGGTTCAGATTCAGTTTCAAACCACACCCATTGCTCTTCAAGGCAGCATACTTGTCCTCACTGAATGGAAGGACCTCTCTTACCGATGAGAGGAGCAGGGTTAAAAGTATTCGATGTAAATTCTCATGTTAACTCTCTCTCGTTCTCAGGCAAAGCATGGCCAACATTTCTGACCTCGCATCAACGGCGGAATCTTTAACGATCACCTTCTCCACATTCACTAACTGGAAGTTTTTCGCTAGCTTTTCAAGCCCATGTCTCAATTACTGACCAGAATTCACCTTGAGAGAAGAGAAGCCACTAAATTACCTATTTCCGTTAAGCAGATACTGTCTCATCTATTAACGATAATTTTTACGCCATGTTTCAACAACTAGCTGAGCGAATGGCTACCGTTCTTGTTTTTAGCAAGATGGCGGAAGAACACTCTTTCCTGATTTATTTCCGTCCAATTTGTCAACATCTTGCGTAATGATTTGATGGATAAATTGGTAAATGTTAGCTTATCTTATTTCCTGGACAGCAAAGGCTACCAGTCTTTTTCGAGTTGCGGCTTCCAAATGTTTCACTCCAGATCTGCTAATATGCCACGTCTAGAGAGCAATATCTGTCAAACTATCCTTTGACGGCAGCATTTCGTTATGCTATTTCTTGATTTATAAAAGGCTCTGATTTCGTGTGGTGATACAGTGTGATAGTTACCCTTTCCTCATTCTCTAGAGCCAAATAGACGCCTCACCATTTTTATATCACTTCATACGATATCGTCAATTCCGCATAAGGACTGGCGGAGTAAGCTCTCTTCGATCCATTTAGGCAGATAGGATGTCCAGGAATGATTTGTCTCAGCTTAATTCTGCTAGGGGTGAAGATAAACGGTATCTCATTGGTGATCCTGGCGGGCGTCTCGTCACTTTCTACGTAGGCCTCTTTTCCATTTCTTATGGCGCATTTCTCACATTTCTCGTTTTACGGAAACGCATGGATTTCCCTTTTGCCCAAGCTAAGGTGCTACAATTTTTCCGCTTCTCAAATAATCAACAGAACCGAACCTGTTTCGAAATGATGCTCAACTCGTACAGATTCCTTGGCTATTGTATTTAAGTAACGCCTCACCTGTCCGGCGTTGCGTTTTGGTGATTTTACTCTCTGTAGCACGTCCTCTACAGAGAGCCTCCATATCGACGGAAAAGAGATAACACTTGCCTTATCTGCAGGCAGTATATCTTGCACTTGTTCGCGCGGCTTCAGAGTCTCGTCCCATTAGTTGTGAACAGCTGTCATTTCATCCGCAGCCGATCTCGACAGTGTCTATGCAATCGGGAGAGGACAAAAATGCCCCAAACCTTTAAAGTTGAAAAGCAAGGATACTCATTCAATATAACTCGCTGAATAGTTGCACGGTTGATTGATTAATTGATTGACTTCTCTTTAAATGGTTGCTTGACTTGTGCGTTGAATGATTGAGTAATTGATTTACTTACTAGTTAATGAAGGATTAATTGATTAACTTGTCAATTTAATGCTTAATTAATTGTTTAGATAATTGATTTTTTATCAGTTGCATTATTGATTAATTGTTTGAATTTTCATTTGAATGATTGATTAATTTTTTAACTTGGTTGAATTGCCAGTTGAATGATCCACGAATTAATTAGCTCCTCGGTTGAAGGATGGGTTAATTGATTGACTTACTCGCTAATGATTGAGACTCGATTGACTTACAGATGCATGAGTGAGAATCGATTGACTTGTCACATGAATGATTGATTAATTGATTGAATTCTCAGTAAAATGAATGATTTGGGTTGAATGTCCTATATTTTGGAGAGCTTCACGCGCGTTACTTGTGCGTACAGGAACTAAAAAGTAGGGAATCGTTCGTGCAACGGTTACAGGGACTGAATAGTACAAACTAAATCATACAGCGGGTACAGGGATCAAAAACTACAAAATTATTTGTAGAGCGGGCACATGGAAAGAAGTAAGAGCTTGTTTGTTTAACAAGTACAGGGACTGACAAGTACGAACTTGTTCGTTTAAAGCGTGCCAGTAGTGAGAAGTAATGACTTGTACTTATAACGTGTACACGTACAGAAGTACAAACTTATTCACACATTGGTCCAAGTACGGAAGTACGAACTTGTTAATACTACAAGGGTATTACTGAGAAGTACGTACTTGTTAATATAAAAGATACAAAGTCTGAATACGAATTGTTCGTTCAACTGTTGTAGGAACTGAGTTCGTACTGATACATAGGGTCTGAGAAGTAAAAATTGTTAGTACTGAGACAAACTAACTGAGAAGTACGAAGAAACTCCAACCTCCCCCTCAAGATAAGGAAGGGCTTATCTCCAATAACAACAGCCATTACCGCGAAGAGGAGCTAGCAAGAGTTAGATTGACCGAAGCAGTCGAAATCAGCTTAACAAAACCCGAAATAAACATTCAGCTAAACAAAGACAGTCCTACCCAGCAGCATGAGACTCTTTGCTGCTAACCCCCAGTTTCCTTGCCTACTTTACTATGATATAACAACACCTCCTCCTATTAGCTCTGAATATTAACCATTTCGAACTTTTTTCATGGGTGCCTTAAGTTAATTTTCTGTGCTTATGTTAGGTTTATATTTATATATTAGCCAACATTTTCTTGTAATATTCCTTGACGGATGGCAGATATTGGATTTCTTACTAGCGAAGATTTTCACTCAATCTACGCTTTCGATATTCCAAAGCGAGCTACATCGTTTTTTCAACGTTCTTTACTGAAGAAAGAAGATACCGAAGAGACAGCGACTCTCTGACGTGACATTTACCGGACTCTCAACAAAGACGAACTTTCTTTCTTATCCCACCCCTTTTGTAGGGTGAGTCGGGTAGGGAAGCTTAAGTCTACATAGGTAGTTTCTCTTGCAAGAGCCTTATCTGAAATGGGCGGCTAACTCGGCCCAGGCCGAAGCTTAGCTCGGGACGGGATAGACCCGTGTGAGCGGCGGACACGAGACAGGTGTGAGCAAACACTGATAGGGCTAGGGATAGGTAGGTATGTAGGGCAACCGACTCACCAGTTGAATAAGCTAAGAAAGTAATCGGATACTAAAGCAATCTATATCTACCTTCAACCTCGCACTCTCTTTTTTTTTCTTATTTCTTTCCATCGATAAGGAAAATTAGAAAAAGAAGATCGGCTGACAAAAGATCGACTCCTTGAAATGAATCCCTTTGCGCATCATTCCGGACGCGCAAAATCAAGATACAACAATTGTCTTCAGAGTAATTTACGGAAAATTAGGAGTTGTACTAGTGCAGCTCCTCAACTATACTAACTCGTACATTGCACTATGACAAGATGCTAAAGACGTAGACAAACGGCTATCTGAGAAAGCAACGACGGCACTAGAAAGAATAGGCTTAGAGACCAAAATACCCCCAGAAATAGAGGCGCAAAAACAGTTTACTGTCGCCAAATCGACCCATGGATTGGGGAACATAACACTAATAAAATCAAGGAGGAAATTGAGCGAGCCCAAAGTTGGGCCAATGTAAAAGAAGTTATTAAATTCACAAACAAAAACAATAATTCTGAATACACACATGTATTCAAAGAAATCTTTAGAGAGACCAGTATGGCGATGAAAACCAAAGAGATCGGCCTTCTGGCTTTTCATTTAAAAATCACCCAGGACCAAATTAAATGTGAAGACTTCATAATTGTTCAGACGTGCTTTAATTGCTTTTCCCTTGATAAGCATGTCACCCAAGATTGCTCCACAAAAAAACATTAAATAGTGCAGTGAATGTAGCAGTAAAGAACACACGTGGCCAGAATGTGAATTTACAACAAAAAATGCTTAAACTGAGGCAGGAACCACCGCACCCTAGTGATGGCTTGCCCCCCAAAGCGAGAAATTTTCGAGAACAAAAAGAAGGAAAGAAAAGCAGAGTCCCACGTTTGCAAGGGCGAATCTTGAAATATTTTGACATGCATATTGCACGCTCATGTGTTACATGTAGCCAGCCCAGGTTCTTACTCTAGAGAGTTGAACCTCACGTTGAGGAACAATGGACTGGAACAAATGTGGTTCCCCGAGAACCCTCCATTGGCGGAATTACTCAATGTTAGCTACAAACCATCAACATCTGAAAATGTAGGCACCCATTCCAAAGCCACGAGCCAACCCGACGTACCATCGCCTGACCAAGCAGAATCCGAAGACCTGAGACACGAGGAAAAGAGGATCTAAAACTCGGAAGAATCTATGGAAATAAAGGCTACCCAAGAAGAAAACAGACAGGGAGGGGCTGCTCCAGTAACTCAAGAGGACAATAACGAGGGCTAAATCACTGTGAGTCCTAGGGACAAAAGTGTGAAGACAAGGGTTCAGCGTAAAGTTTTCGTCTCGGAGGGGAAACCCTTCCCGAAGACTAAAAGCAAAATGATCCATGGAATTAAAAAAGGCTTTATAAAATACGAGTTTGAAGGCCCATATACAGATCGCAAAATCTATAAGATCCTAGTTGGTGGCAATTTGGATATTCATCAGTACCTATGCCACGTAGTGATTAAAGAAGATTTTAAGAAGAAGCGATGCGGGAGAGCGAAATCGCCCATCATAAGAGAGTCCAGCAAGACGGAGAGAAAGTATAGTTCGCAAGATAAAATACCAAAATAATGCCAGAACTTAGAAAACTAAAAATAATTATCAGCCATAACGTTGCAGGCTAGAACGAAAAGAGACACTCTTTGATAAACGCATACCTAAAAAGACCCCCAAATAATTATATTGAAGGAAATCAATATAGAAACCGAAACACACGATATTAGGATATTTAATTACACCTTGTTGCCAAAAACACCTATGACGTCAACTTCGACGATATTGCAATTGCGGTGCACAATGACATCAAATTTAGCGCACTGAGGGAATTAGAGGAGGCCAACCTGGCAATAAGAACATCCATAGGGAACCTGATCAGCATGAAATTGCTACCAACCCCCAAGGAGGGAATTTTTACTCTTCCATAACTTCTTAGACATCTTCGGACGAAACGATTAAGTAAGATTTATGGGGCATTTGAACGCCCGTAGCAGAGCCTCGGGCTATACAAGGCAATTTAACAATGCAGACAGGAATCTCGAAACGCTACTGGAAAGAGGAATAGTCGTGAAGATCGGGTCAGATTTCCCGACATTTATCTGGTCCACTAGAGCCACTAAACCAGATATAGTAATCACGACCCCGGATCTCCAACTCAATCATCTAATAGAAAAGGGCCTCCCCTATCAACTAGCGACCACCAGATGTTTATGTTAACACTATCGTCAGACCCCATCCAGTTGAGATTCCCCGCAAGGAAACATTATAAAAGCGCTAACTGGGAAGCATATGAAGAAGAATTAGACAGGCACCAACAGAATGACTTGTCCGAAGCTACGCTGGAGGAGATTGACCTTGCACTGGAAAGGTGGATGAAAAACATATCCCGATAGCAACATACAGAACTCTTCCGCATTCTATTAGGACGGCTCAGATCGCAAACCTCGAAAATCAATACGATATTCTAAAGGATTCCATCGAGTGGATCGGGTCTCAAAGGAGTGATAGGGCCGAACAACGACAAATTAAGGCGGACCTTATCGCCGCCACGGCTGTGGTAAACGAACGCAAGATGGGATCGATTCGTGGAGGTGCTTTACTTAGATCTAACTCTATCCAAATTCTGGAATAAAGTAAATATCGCTAGAGGGAAAAGGCGCACAAACACAAAGTTTGCACTAAAGCAGAACGCGATAGAAATAAAAGAGCCCCAGGAAATAGAGGCAGCATTCAGGGAATACTGGAGGGGCGTCTCCGATATCTCCCCTAACGAAAATGAAGATTTTGACAGGGATCATAAGTTAAGGGTCATTGTAGAACTCGATGAACACCGCCTCGAAATCTTTCCCAACCAGTGTGCGTCACCTGTGATTTTAGAAGAGCAGGGTTTGGAACCGGTGACCCTACAAGAGTTTAAAAGCATTATTTACCACACAAAACAGAAGGGCCCTGGAGAATCTCGTATTACTAGGGGGAACCTGGTCCGTGGACCGGACTCCTTCCCTGAAAAACTAGTCCTAATTTTCAATGCTACCATCACTGCGAGATACTTTTCAGACTCCCTGATTAACCAGGAAATTATTGACCCCTTACCCTGTTAGAAACAGTCGCGAAGCTGCTGGAAAGGGTAATCAATAAGAGATTAATGAAACTTCTGGAAGAGAGGTCCCTAATAGAAACGGCGCTGGTTGTCCTCGTCGAGACCATTGTGAGAACAAACTACAAGAAAAATTACACAGATGTTATACTTAGGGACGTCCGAAAGGCCTTTGATAGGGTCAGAAGGATTGGCCTTAAGTGTAAAATTAGAAGGAGAAGCTACCCCAGAATCTTAAAAAGTGCCGTCGTGATTACGTCACAGATAGAGCAGCGTACATCTCGATAGAGGGCCATAACGGGCTGACCTTCCAAGTTCCACAGGGGGCCCTACAGGAAGGGTTGCATAAGTGACACCCTGTCCAGCATCTCCATGATAGACCGACCTAGTCCTGTATATGAATTGACGAGGTATATTCAGTACGCGAACGATATTACCATAATCGCGAATAGCCCCTACAGGCATGCTAAACACATGGCCAGAATCACTGCTACGGAAATAGCTAACATGAATAACTATGAACAGAAATGGAAGATCAGGACGAACACCGACAAGTACTCGATCGTTCCCATAGGAAGAAGGAAGACATCTAGGGTCCAGGTCGAGGGAGAGAGATATAGATACAAACATAAAGGAAAAGTGTTCGGTTTAAAAATCACTAGATATGGTTATGGTAATCACGTAAATGACAGAATCAACCAGGAAAAAGAGCATCTCACTAAGATGTTCCAACTCAAATAAGATCAAAATTTATAATGCTATCTTCAGAACTAAATGATTATATCCAGCAGTCCCATTGAACAGACTCCTAAAGACAAACGCTGTGAAACTCCTGAGATTGAAAAACTCTGCTGTATTCATTATTACCAACACAAAGAGACGTGAACGCAAAAGAACAAGGGACCTTCACCAGGAAATTAACCATCCGGCTACTAATGTGTCCTTATACAATAGGGCACGCCAAGTGTGGGATAAATTGAACCACGCATTAAGCGAAAAAGATAAAAGATCCTTAGAAATCCCACAAGATTACATAAATAACAAAAGATGCACCTTCAGGGGCGGGAAACCCGGCGTAGGGGAACTGGCTTCCATATACACTTGAAGTCAAAGTTGCTTGCTCGCAATCTTCTTTTAAATCTCAACATAAAATCCAATTTGCAATAGAATGATAATAGAATCTAGAGAATAATAAAAGAGCTAAAGAGGCGCGAGAGCCTCCAACTTAGGAAGAAAGGAGAACGCAAGAAATGAATCAACAATAAGAAGAAAGGAGATGGCTAGTCACCGAACACACAACTCTAACTCTTACTTATTCCCTTTTACCACTTTTTCTAGACACACACTGTCCACTCTACTCTTACTATATACTTTTAGCTTCTAACTTTTTCAAGACGTAAGAAGTACGTAATATTCATTCGTGAGGAATGACAGTTGTTAAATATAATTACTTTCAGAAGTTAAGTTACCTTCCAAGAAGTAAATTAAAAGAAACTAGAAGATACTGAACCAAGACGATATCGAAAATACGTGACTTGACCGCTTGACGACAGACTTACTTTCTTGACTTCTACAGGTAACTCTGTTTTAGGGCGGGTATCTACATAAACAGGACTCATATCTAAACCTTGCAGCTTACTCGGCGCAGGCTGGAGCGTAGCAAGGGATGGGTTACATCCGTGAGAGCAGCTGATAGGATAGGTTGCCTGATATAAGAGCAGAATAAGCCGGTACTTTATTAACTCGATCATGACCACACAATACTTCCTCTATATATTCTATTATTAAATACTTCTACATAAAAAGTTACAAATACATGAACGGATGAAGACCGCGAGAAACGAATAACCCAAATAGAATCGTCTAAAAGAGTCCCTATGCGTATCCTCAAAGGTGCGTATTGGACTACGCTACCACGTATATCGCAATTGTCAAACGAAGAAAGCAGTGGACAAATTATTGTCAGATAAGACTACCAACGAGCTTCGAACGATAGGGTTGTAAGCAAAGTTATCACCTCACATCGAGGCCCAAAACGCTGTCCACTGTAGACAGCTGGACCCTGAGATAGGTGAACACATTTCACTGGAGATCAAAAATTAAAGTGAGAGAGGCCAGAGTTTGGCTAAGATCAAAGAAGTGGTTAGGTTAACAACAAAAATACAAATACCGAATACTCTCACGTTGTAAATCTATTTTTTAGAGAGACTGAAGTTGCTAAAAAGCCAAAGAAACAGGCATGCTGGCATTCAACTCCAAAGTAACACCAAATCAAATCCCAAGTGACGTTTATTGGCGTACCTATATGCTTCAACTTTTAAGCGCAAAGGAAGCATACCTCAAGGGACTGCTCGCAGAAGGATACCAAGGTGTGCTCGGAATGCAGTTCACAATCGCACACCTGGAGAGTAGCAGTCAAATAATGAATGCGTCAACTGAGGAGGAAGCTACAGGAAGATGACCATGGCATGCCCCTCCCCCTAACAAAATAGAAATTATTGAAAGGCAAAATACATAAAACAGCGCATAAGAAGGAAAAATCAAAACCAGACTTACGTCAAGATAACCAAAGCCACAACATACAAATTCCACTTGGACAGGAACGTCATACAGATTAGCTACAGAAATCGTTGAACATTCAGGCGTGCATTTGCATGCTCATGTGGTAAATATGGAGAAACAGGAAACGTACACAATGAACTAAATAGAATGTCGAGCAACAGCGGACTGTAACCTATGTAGTTCCCAGATGATCCGCCATCTGCTTAGGGCCAGAATGTACAATACACTCGGGCAACTCAGTGCCAAGTAGACTTTCTTACAGTTGCAGAAACCAAAAGAAAAACCCTAAATATACACACTGGGGCCAGAAAAGACCCAGGACTGCAAGGTCAACAAACCCACCCAGAAGAAACAGCAAACAACGATCATTTAATTAAAACTGACCAGACAATACCCAGCACTAGTTACAACTGCCAGAAAATTACGCGAGAAACATTTGAACCCCGAGGTGAACGATTGGAATAGGAAACTGTCACCAAACAAGCCCACCAAGATGAATCTCAAGAATCGTAACTATAAGTACGAGTACAATAGTCCATACGCCGACGGTGATGAGAATAAAATGTTAATGGGGAGTCACTTGAACATACCTAAGAACTATGACGCGGTCACAAAGGAAGAGTTAAAAAGAAGCGGAATGACAATACGAAGTCACCGACTGAGCGTTAGACCTTCAAAGCATACAAACGTTTAGCAACGAATAAATCATACAAGCAAAATGGAAAAGAACATTATCAATATTTAAATTATCGGCCACAAGCCCAATAGCTGTAAAGAATAACAAATTTTAACATCATAAAAGATCTGGACAAAGCGTACCTAGTGATAACGATTGAAGCCTCCACCAGGAGAATAACTCTAATGACGAGATACCAGCCCTCATGGAGCGGGAGCTTGCTGATCTACAATTTCATGGATGTATTCGACGGAAAGGAACAAGTCGTATTTCTGGGCGGGCGACCTGAACGCCCGCAGCATGATATCAGGATCTACTGCCAAAGTCAACAACATTGGACGCAACATAGAAACGCTAGTTGATAGAAGAGCAGTGGATTGCATCGGACTACATTTGCTCACCTTTTACGGGGAAAGACTAGCAACAAAGCCAGGCACTAATACCCGAGGACTCCACCTAATCTATAAAAATGAGAGAGATCCACCTACCAGTGACCACGAAATAAAGAATAATAAAGCCCTCAACGGACCCAATCAAAGTCACTTGCCTAATACGATAAAACTTTCATTTAACAGACTGGAACAGATATGCCGAAGAATTGGCTAACTTCCAACAACCCGACCGAGACAAGATAAGCAAGCCTCAAGAAGGAAATACAGGACGGTGCCACATCCCTACTGAACTGCAATAATTAAAACATCTAGAGAACGACTACAAGAACTTAAGAACGTACATATAAACCAACGGCCCCCAAAAGGTGTACAAAGCCCCACTAAAAAAGATAAAGATGAACTAATAGTAGCAATAAGAAGAGAGCGCAACACGAGATGGGATCGTTTGGTAGAATATATCGATCGAAGCAATTTTCCGTGAACACTGGAAAAATGTGTTCACCATTTGGAAAACGAGAATGAAAATTTTGACAGGGAACACGAAGAGAGGGATAGTGATTCATCTGAACGAGCATTTGGAAGAAATAACCCCTTATCACACATCTTGACAGACATTCGTCAGAGGACAAGGAATATAACCAGTGAGTCTCTTAGAACTAAAGGACCTGATAACAAGTACGAAACAACAGGTACCGGGTGAAACAGAGCTAACAAAAGAGAAATTAGTCATAGCGCTAGGCAATTTCTTTACATCAATACGTGCAAATCTACTCGAGAACGTCAACAGACAGCCCAATAACTCGACACAAACATGGATTTCGTAAGAGTGGGGACATAAAGACTCCGTTCGCTCTTTTGACGGAAACAATAGCTAGAGCCAATCACAACAAACGCTATATTTGACGTGGTTTGCGGACGTGCAAACGGCATTCGATAAAATCTTGCAAACAGGATAGCCTTTATAAAATAAAGGAAAAATATGTTTTTTATTTTTTAAATTGTAATCTTTAAAAAAATTAAAAATTTTAAAGAAAATATAAATTTTAAGGAATGGTTCAAAATTACAGGCTGTGGTTGATCATAAAGGAGGGTATATTGAATCATTCCTTAAAATTTAAATTTAGTCTAAAAACTATTTTAAAGGTTGCAATTTAGAAAATAGAAAACAAAATTTTTTTTAAAGTATTTTTTAAAGGCTAATTGACTCATTAAAGGATTTTAAGACGATTTTTATAGATAAAAGATTTATCTTTTGTATGTTTTAATTTCATGTCTCTAACAGCAGTGGTTATCGAGATATTGCTTCTCAAAAACGGTCCAATTTTAGGGTGGGCCCCACCTTTATATATATATATATATATATATATATATATATATATATATATATATATATATATATATATATATATATATATATATATATATATATATATATAATTAGTGTGATGACTTTTTTACATCTCATATCCCTGTGTCATAATTTGATGAGCTTTAATTAAAGATTATATAAAATCTTACTTTCAAGGTGATTTTATAAAAAACCTCACGCACAAAATGATTTAATAAATTTTATTTGTCAGCATTTTTGTCCAGTTTTTGAAGTCAACGGCAGCATATACAAGGTTGAACACAAGCTTATGAGTCACATACATATAACATTATATACGGTCATCAAACACATAAGGATGTAAATTAGTTGCAATAATGTCATTGGACAGGATGAATCTCAGCGATAGGTTGTCCTTGTTGCGGCAGGACCCGTGCAAGTCTTGTATAACTTTGACCGCACGCTCACAACACTGGTTGCTTCGGGCAATATTGATTGGAGATTCATCTGTTTTTCCGTGGGTTTTCAAGCATTTGAGACCTGTTGGGTATTCATTCAGAGCTGCAGATAGTTCATAAAAATCTTCAGTGCGGAACAAGTGGGTGCTGAACCAATGGTCAGCCCATGAGTATGAAATGAATGAATGGATTTTACGTAGTCTGCTCCGGGTGTTTAGGCATCAGAATGAACACAAGAAGGGCTAGAATGGCACGAGAGTTCCAACGTGCATCGCTGATGTTGCGAAACTTTGAAAAATTTACAAAGGGGACCTCCTTTATCTCCGTGAATTGACGGAAGACACGCGTGAGGTGTTAGAGAAACTTCATGTCGTCTCTCCAGCCGCCTGTTTCCTTAATCTCAGTTCTACTGTTGCTGAAGGCTGCTTTCAATTTATCATAATTACTTATCAAATCCTGCACAAAAAAGTACTCTATGTTTGGTGATTTAGTCGACCCATGGAGCTCATCGTCCATGACAACGCAAAGAATCCGATCCAAGACATGGTGCTGGCAACTGATGAATTTGGGTTTGGAGTGACCTTCATCTTCGAACATTTGCTGCAGTCGAACAACAACGCCTGTCTTTTTTCCGGTATTTACACTTGTTGTGTCGGCGACAAGCATAAAAATTGATCCCCACAGGTTGAACTCCTCTAACACACCCTGGAACCCTTTTGAAATTATTACAGCTTTCCCATCCTTCAATTTGAGCGCAGCCAACTTTATTTCTTTCGCTTCATTCTTGAGGACCACGACCTGATATTCAAAGTCATCAATGCGTTTGCCGTCAAAGTGTAAGAGCTCCACTTTTCCAGATGAAGCGTGCTCACCAAGTGCTCATTCACCTGAGCAGCTCTCGTGTAGATAGCTTTGTGGATTGCTGGCTGACATGGGGTTGGGATTTCAATGCCCTCACCAGAAAGCTGGCGACATACCTTTGCTGCTCTGTGGGACGACAGCTTTGAGCTTGTAACAAGGAATCTTGCTAAACCTGTTGGGTTATGCTTACTTTTCTTCGTTGATGTTGCATTCTCATCCTCCCAAGAACTGTCTTCACTGTTATTGGATGAGTCCGTGCTAGTTTCGAAACAATCAGGTGGTGCTGAGCTGGAAAGTGGAGACACAGTCGCTTTCATTGCCTTCTTTCGCTTGGATGGATGGATGGTCTTGGCACTAGCAGCTTTACCAGTCGAATAACCAACCTGGCCTTTCGTTAAAATTTGCCTTTTATAGAGGTTCTCATCTTCTTTACACAACCAGTTGCCTTTCACCTTGGTCACGTCAAACAGTTCATTCAAAGAATTAAAGTTTTGTTTCTTTTTGCAGTACTCATGGTCTTTCAGCAGGTTTTCTAGTTTTGCACAAATGGCTTGATCAGATATATGTGGGAAGTTCAATGTTTTGCTCCATAGGGCTTTTAGCTCCCTAACAATTAAGCCGATCCTCTCCCTCCGTTCTTTGGCGGTGGATTCAAGAAACTTGAAGCGTCCAAAGAGTGGATTTTCAGGGGCATGCGACTCCGTTCACTTTAGGGTGCTTCATAAACTGCCACGTTGCCTCTTCTTGATGGTGCTTGAAACTGGACTCAGTTATTTGCACAGGTTTTCTTGTTCTTCTCCGAGTTAAAAAACCTCTTCTTGAACGACATGTTTTGGACTCAGCAACCTAAATAGAAAATAAACCTAAATATTAAATAGGTAACAAATTAAAGAAATTGTTATTCAGCTTTTATATATTTTATTAAAAAACAAGCAAATTACAATTATAAAAAATAAGAGAGAAGGCAGACACTAATAAAATATCATATGCTATTATATTATATAATTAATGAGAGAGTTAAATGTAGCTTACCAAATAATACCAGGATCTCTTTACAATAAACGCTGGAGAATATACAAAAATTATAATAAGGCAATTATAATATCAACGCCGTTTTACTGAACTAGTAACTACCCGCTCTAAACATCTCGCTTATATACCGCACGCGAAATGGCTGAAGAAAATTCTGGAACTCTACAGAAATCGCCCAAGCGATGACGTGATGATTTTCTAGAAAATTCTATACAATTCTCTGGTACATAAATTATTGCACAAGTCTGTTTGATGACTTATATATTTAATATAAATATTTTTAACACATATAAAATGCTAAAATGGCCTATATTACATTTCAAAGTAGTTTGTGCGTGACCTTTTTCAATATTTCAATGGAATAAAAGTAATTTTTGTCATTAATAGGCAAAAGTTCTTCATTCGTGCTACAGGAAATAATTTTTTAGAAAAAAAGTCAAACAGTCATCACCCTAACTATATATATATATATATATATATATATATATATATATATATATATATATATATATATATATATATATATTATATATATAATATATATTTTATACATATATAGAGGACATCCAAACCAAGAAATTTATTTTAACTCCCGTTCTAAAACTATTGAGTTAGGAATAATAATAATATAGAATATATATATAGATATATTAACCCTAAATAAATTTCTAAATATATATATATATATATATATATATATATATATATATATATATATATATATATATATATATATATATATACCACGTGTTTGGTATGGCTATGGATAATCCCTTATCTTCCTTATTTTATTGTCAAATATATCAATGAAATATTTTTGAAATCAGGCGGATTCACCGGTTCGGTCCACTCAAAATGTTTGGTACCGCTATGTAGACGATGTCCTGCGAATTAATTCTAAAGGAAGATTTTTACCTCTATAATTTTCTTTAATTTATTAATTCAGTGGTTCTGTCAATTAAATTTACTTTAAAAAAAGAAGAAAATAATAGCCTTCCTTTCCTAGATGTTCTAATAATTAGACAACTAGACAGGTTTAAGTTTTCTATTAACAGGAAACCGACAAATAATTTATTCTATGTCCATTATTATTTAGGTCATTCTAAAAATATTAAAACATGAGTATTTTCTTCCATGTATCTTAGGGCGCTCAGAATATGTAGTCCTGACTATATATATCAAGAATTTACAAAAAATGAAAAGATTGCATTTAATCTATGTTACCCGAAATATTTGGGGGAAAACTGCATGAATAAAGATAAAAAAAACATTCTATAACCGCAAGTTATTGAAAACAGAACCTTTACACATCATATTACTTTTACTTTACCATGATAATTTCTTGTATGTAGTTCCAATGTTAAAACAACTTGATATAAATGTAATTTTTAAATACAATTATACATTAAAAAATATTTTAATAAAACACAGCCCAAGTAACGATATTATTTTAATATATAGTATACCTTGTTTGGATTGTAATTTATTCTATGTAGGTCAAACTTCTAAAAATATCTCTGTAAGAAGTAAGCAACATGAAAATGCAGTATCTAAGGGATATTCAAATAGTGCTTTGGCTATCTACAGGCTTAAGATGGTTAACCAGATTAACTAGTCAAAAGCAGATATAGAGGAGAGATGCGCGATAACTTTAAGTTATCGCGCATCTCTCCTCCGTGCTCATGACAAGAAATCTAAACTTTCCTTTCTTAAGACATGTTTTGCCGAGAAAGTTATTCCAAAATCTTTCATCGTCAATCACTATATTCTTAATGTGTTTCTTTACCTTTCCCCTTCTGTCTTCCTCATTGGTGATTTCTTGTGAGGCGGTCTTTCATACATTTCTTTCGTATATATACCTCTAATATAATATTGTTTCTTGTAGTTATCCTTGATAAGGAACTTAATAAAGTTCGAAAGTACTTGGAAACACCATTTCATTTTTTCCTGCGGGACATTGCATTCATATATGTATATATATATATATATATATATATATATATATATATATATATATATATATATATATATATATATATATATATATATATATATATATATATATATATATATATATATATATATATATATATATATATATATATATATATATATATATATATATATATATATATATATATATATATATATATATATATATTTAGTTCTAGGAAATCGAATCGAATTCGAATCGATAAACCTTTAAAATCTATATATTTTCAAACTCGATTTCAAACTGGAATCGATTATAAATATAAGTTCGAAGCGAAAACGTCAACTATCATTAGTAAACTAATTTAGGAATTCCAAGAAATAACAGTGGTTTAACTTGTGAATGGTAGGTAAATGTATATTTTACTTTTTATATATGTCTTACTTTACTTCTAGTTGTATCAATAAATATAGTATAATTCATAATTATATCGTAAATAATATTCTATTTTTGTCTCAAATACATAGCTATAATAACATAAACTAATGAGATATGTACTAGGATATAATTTCAACCTACTCTATGATTTTCCTTAAATTATGTATGCTATTGTGAATTTAAATTTATGTCAAATATATTCACCATATGGCTGTCAATTTGGTTTAAAAGAGCTTAGATTGTTCTTATAAGATATTATTTGTATTCTGTATATTTATTGCATAATATTTCAATATAATAATAAAAATTACCAGTATTTTGCACAATGTTTTAATGTATAAGTTTAAAAATGCTTCGTGGGTTTTGTATTTTCATTGCATAATATTTCAATAGAGAAAGAAATGTAGTATGTAGGATCCCATTAAAAACTTCCATTTGACTGCGGTTTTTTCATCCTTACATACGGTTCCCGTACATTGGGACTTTGCGAATATTTTACCCATTAATTTTAATAGAAAAGTACACAGTGAATTTGGGCGTCTGGTACATAAGGATAGCTATAGTAAACAAGGAATAACACAGTAAATAACGAATTTACCTTAACTCAAGGAAAATGTGTAATAAGAGGGAGAAAAGTTTTATTATAAGTTACTTTGTTATAAGTAATATTTTAGGAGAATAAAGCATATAGGACTCTGAAATAATAGATTTAGGCATTTGAAATACAGGATGAACTCGAACTCGAATCGAATTCAAATCCAAATCCATATTAAAAAATCTAAAAGCCAAAAACTTTGAATCGAAAAGAAAATATACAAACTCGACTCGATATTCATTTCAGTTCCCAGCCCTGATATATATATATATATATACATATTATTTATTTATTTATATATCTTCGTTCATTCCTTAAGAGTGAACTGAAAAAGTTCAAAAGTACTTGGAATCCGTCTTTCATTTTACAGTGGGATTTTTTTGCATTTATTGCTTTACTCACGCGCTACTTTGTGGGTTTCTCATATCCATATATATATATATATATATATATATATATATATACAATATATATATATATATATATATATATATATATATATATATATATATATATATATATATATATATATATATTCCTTAAGAATGAACTTAACAAAGTTCGAGAGTACGTGGAATTCACCTTTCATTTTACTGTGTGATTTTTTTGCATTTATTGCTCTACTCTCGCGATAATTTGTGAGTTTCTCATATTCATATGTATATATATGAATTAAATAAATAAAAATCTTTTGAATATTTTACATTATTAAAGTATTTATGTATTATCTTTCTTTTTGTAGAGGATCAAGGGGGAGGGGGGCAAACAAATAGTTAAAACCGTTATGAAAGGGAGTTGAATGGACAAAGAGGCCAGAGGCAACAGCCCGAATGTCAGGTAGCGCGTGTCCTGAAACGTAAGCTCCCACAGTAGGGGAGGAATATTGTAGCCATTTTCAAGGATATGACATCATAAATATGTACAAACATAAGAATTTTTTAGAGAAGTTATCAGATATTTATAAATTAATTAAGTTATATGGGAAATGGGAAGCAGCAGAGGTGGTAATATTCAAATTATAAAAAAAATAAAATTACTGGAGTCACCACTGAGAAATATGTATATAGGAATTAGAATTAGTGGGTTTGTGATATACAGTAAAACACAATTTATAATTAATTCTTAGGACTTTAACGTCAAGGAAAGGAAGATAATTGTCCTTTTCCCATTTAACCTTAAATTTTATGGTAGGGTGGAGGTTATTCAACTTTGTCAATAAATTCCTATATATATATACATTTTTCTTATGTCATATTCTTAATATAAAAAAAGCTATTGTAATATCTATGTTTTTAAGAGCTCTCCGAATTTTTGACCCTTGTTTCTTACAAGATGAGATCACTTTTATTACATGTTTGTTCATTGAATTAAAATATCCCCTCTACCATATAGATGAAAGCCTATCTAAAGCTAGGGCAATATTCTACCGTTCTCAAAAGAAAAAATCCTATATGTAAAATGAAGGGCTTAGCCCTTCCATATTTTCCCTTTCTCAAAGGATTAAACCCCATAGTATCTGTCAATTTAACAACCTTCAAATATCCCTCAACTATTAAAACATCATTTCGGTCCACTAAACCTGAATCGCCTAATATAAATAACTCCAAATTGCCCCGCCTTCTATGTGGGAGAGACCGGGAGGTCATTAAATAAACGTATTTATGAACATAAGGAGGATATCGTAGAGCAAGCGATGCTTCTAGTATTTTCACCCACGTGAGAAACACCAACCACATAATTGATTTAAACTAGGGCCCAAATAATTTACCAATGTAACGATTTTAATAGAAATTATCGAATCTATATTAATCAAAGAAATTCCAAACTTTTATCTGTCACAAGGTCAACATAAATGTAGCCGCTATGCATCAAACCTCATTCAAAAAAATATTGTTAATCACCTAAAACTAACGCCTCCTGATTAATGTCAGTTGCCGGTTTCTGTATATTTTAGTATTTTTGTTTTCTTTGTCAATTTCTCTCAGTTAACGGCTGAAGATGGTATGGAAAACTTTATACCGAAACTAGTTCCGGTTCAATAAATTTTGTGCTCAAAAAGTGGTTTCATTGTACATTAATTTAATCGCTATCGGGGAAAACAGTATCTTCATATATATATATATATATATATATATATATATATATATATATATATATATATATATATATATATATATATATATATATATATATATATATATATATATTTATATATATATATATATATATATATATATTTATATATATATATATATATATATATATAAATATATATATATATATATATAATAGAGAGAGATAGAGATTATATATATAATAATAAAATAAAAATATTATTAATAAATTCGAAAGCGAATCAAATGCCTTTTTGTCTATTTTATAATTATTAAATTCATATTCAATAATAATTTGAATTCATACGTTATAATTCAGAGCTTTAATAAAAATAATTTATTTTCTATTGGAATTTTAAGCTTTTGCTTAAAATTCTTTATCAACGTCATATTAGCATTATCGCCCGACTGATTTGGTTCCCCTGACCATTTGCGTTAAAGAGGACGTCACATTAAACTCATTATGAACATTAGTACTCAAGTATTATTTCTGATTGCGCTCCGAACGCATATAATTAATTCTTGGTCCATTTTACGTTATAAAATTAAAATTATTATCCCCCAAAATCGGATTATATGCTCAGTAATTACAAGGTCATTAATAATTTTGCTTTAATGATATGGACTAAACTGGTTTTCGACTGAGACCACATTTGGAAATGATCATTTTTCACGGTTTCATTCACGCATCTGTAATGCATTGCGCGATGTTAATTGGCATCGGAAGCGCAGCGGCGATTTAATGTGTATTTGGACTAAGCTTGTTAGCGACGACGCTTTATAAACTTATTGTGATGGATAATGGATAGGTTTGCAATAATGTGCTTTATTTTAAAAAGGATTCTCAACATCTACTCACGTCCACCAATAAAGACGCAAAAATAACCTAGAAATAAACTTTAATGTGAAGGTATTTTTCATTTACATTTATTATATTAACTAGCAAAAATCCGCTCTACGGGCGTTTTTTGCTAAGCCTGCGTCACTTGATCGCTTCCCTCCCAAAATTAAGAAAGTGTGGGAGAGAAAAAGTTTTTTTCACATCACATTCCAAATTGGTGTGCAAGAAAAAAAAATCATTTCACAAAGTTTAAAAAAAAGTGCAAAAACGGACATACACACAGACAGACACACACGATAGGATAATTATGATAAGATGCTCATACAGTGTCACTCCCCTTCCCAAAGAAATGGGCCTGCACACACTTTTGTTATATATCCTTCATTCATTCACTGATCACCCTTACTTTGCAAGACATGACAGAAGTAATGCCTGTGAAAACAACTAGATCTCAATGGAAGCACTTCAAAGATTATATTGAATCAAAGATTACTACAAGACAGACTCGTTCAATAAAGGCAGGACACTTTCGTGCACCAGTTTGAATGTGATAAAGCCCCCTCCAAGATCAGAATTCAGGAGTGGGTGGACTACTTCGATAACTGTGAGATAGTAGAGAATTTCAATGCAGCCAGTGACAACCGTCCAAACCATTCAGGACGGACCGGTAAGCGTAGAGCTGAGCTGGTCGAGAGCGTGAGAGTTCAGCAGAGTCAAAAACGCTATGTGCGCAAGCGAAGTCAGTTCCTCGGTATATCCAGTGAGACTTGCAGAAGAGTGCTAGTAATGGATGTAAAGGCCTACCCATACATAATACAGATGAAGCAGACCCTTGCAGCATCAGACAAGGAGCAGAGAAAGGCTATGGCAGTCAAGGTACTGGAGAAGATTCAGAAGATACCAACTTTCCTTAACCTCCTTTGGACCTCGGATGAAGCTCTCTTCCATCTTGAAGGAAAGGTAAACTTAAATACAAATTTCTTCTGAAGGACCTCCAGACCAAATGAGGTAGCCACCAAGCCCCTAAACTTCCCTAATTCCACGGTATGGACTTCAATCTCAGCCAGAGACATCATCGGAGCATTCTTCTTCGAGGAATCTGGCGCGACAGTGATAGTCACCAAGGAGGAGTATGTTGAGGTCCCCAAAACTTTCAAGAGGGAGCTGCAGACCCTGTTTCCGTCGATTATGGGAAAGTTCAGATTCCAGAAGGATGGGGCAAGCTCTCACACCTTAAACCTGTCCCGAGATTGGCTGAAAGAGAACTTTGGTGGCCGTGTAATTAGTCTCAAGACTGATTTTGAGTGGGCACCTCACAGCCCAGACCTTAGCCCCCCAGATTTCTTCCTCTGGTGCTAACCTAAAGACAGAGTGTACACAGGGAGACTCAGGGCCATCACAAAACTCAAGGAAGCCATCAGGGAGGAGATCAGAACAATTAGTCGGTCGGTTTGTAAGGGCGTCATGGACAACTTTGTGCTGCGCCTCAAGAAATACACATAGCTAAATGGAGGTCACCTCTCACCTCTAACACGTGCTCTAGAATAAAGAAGAAAAGTCCAAAGACTTTTATGTTTTGCTATGATGTTTTTAGACACAATTAATTAGTTATCACCAAAGTTTCCTTAAATCCTTGCATAAAATTAAGAAATGAGGCCTATCGAAAGTTGGGGCCCGTTTTTGGGGGGTTACCCCGTATTAATCAGCATGAGCATTGCGGTTTTTACGTATGCGCAATGATTGTATTACTTTTGAGGGCAGTCATGACCCCTACACTAGTGACTATTTGATAAATAATATTTCATTTTGGGATTGATGTATTTATCCCTAGCCATGAAATATTTTACTCCCTCGAGGTAAATTTAACCCTAACTGAGAACGATGTTTTAGAACAAGTTATTTATTGATGATCAACAAAGGGATTATAAGTTGATTGAAAGTGAAATAGGACTGAGAGCTTCTCGTTAATGACGGCTGATCAAATGGACCAACTTTCGATGAGACAGTTTTCAAATGTAAAGCGTGTATGTGTGCTAACTTGGTTGCAGACGCGAAAGTGAAGTGGTTGCCTTAATAATAATTTGCTTTAGGCGATTTTGCGCGTGCTCGAGGTAGTTTAGTGTATGCTTAAGTTGGTTGAGTGTATGATGGACGTTGGTTCATTTTTTCAATCGTCCGACCCCGGCTTAGCCTCTTCTTCTTCTTTGAGACAGCCTGTATTTCTCCCCTACTTCGTCACTTTTCATACAACCTCTCCCACAACTTTCTCTGGTCAGCCTCTTATTTCACAGGGTAGATGCTGACCTTCTTCTCAGGCAACCGTCCCGGATCGGGGCTGAGGGAAAAGGGGACAATGTTTCCTAACCCCTGAGTTCCGGTCTATGGTGGTGGGTTTTCAACAACCTGCTTCATCCACACCCATACCTTCCTCACTTCCCCTTTCCTTCTCACCATATTTCTTTGTTTTTACGCCGTGTCCAAGGTGGAGCCGCCATGCCGAGGGACTGCCAGGCCAGCAAGCGGGAGGAGTGGTCCTGAATGGTAGGACCTGGCTCTGCCAGGTCTGTACACACCCCTTGCAGGGCGGGCTACTGCGAGGGATGATGAGCGATTGCTTTCCGTAATAAAAAGAGGGTCACCATGCCCAATGATGAAGAAATAAAAAATCTCTCCTTAATTTTCCCTGTTCCATCGTCGGAGCCGCCCTCGCGCAGCTCCACGGAAAAAATGGAGGCCCCCCTCCCCTGTGCTTTCGCAGGGTCCCTATTTTTCTATCTAGAGAGAAGGCTTACTCCTCTCCTTCGCCTACGGGTGTAGGGGACTCCCCCTCACCCACTTCTCTGGAGGTGCCTTTGGGCACCTCCCTGTTTCCAGCCGCAGTCCCCCCTTTACTTTGCAAGGGGATTGCCAAGAAAGCCAGCAGGCAGCCCATAGCTGACCGCTCTCCATTGAAGCGGCTTGGTAAGGCAAACCCCCTTAGGGAGAATAGGGAACCCAGGCTCCTTCGGTCGCTTCCATCCAAAGACCTGCTGGCAAGAATATTGAACTTTAAACTTCCCAGGGCCAAGGCCTGTGCCTTTTCACACGTGACTAGTGACAATGCTGCCAACGGGACCTGCGATTTCCTTGGGGGAGGGATAGCCAACTGGAGGATCCCCTGAGATAGACATGGTCCTTGAGTCAACAGAGCCTTAGACGGTAGGGCCTTCCATGGGAGCAAATCCAGGCTCCGCGCCAAGCATCGAACCCGAATCCGCCCCTATGCAAGGTCCTCCTCAAACGGCCCGGGTTTCCAAGGCAGTACAAGGAGGGAAGGGATCTCTTCCGACCGGTGCCCCTGCGACTACTAGGACCTTCTCCATCTCGAAGAAGGACCTGGCTGAGGCTGGTCCATCTGGCCTGCCTAGGGGTTCCTGCTGGCGGAGGAGAGAAGCAGGTTCATTCCCCGCCCTCCTCTCGTAAAAAAATAGGAAAAAGACTAAGAAGACTCGGGGCTCCACTCCATCCGCGGGGGCTGCGGGGACGGATGGGTCTGCTGCTACTTTGGTAAGCGACCAAGCCAAGATCGGCACATCTGGCCCCTTTGCTCCCCCTTCGGGTGTGGAGCCCCTGACTATGACTAAGATGAAAAGAGCGCAGGGTGGAACCTCGATAACATCGGGGCCCCTGATTTAGAGGTTACCTGGCGTTTTCAATCCCGCTGGCTTCAAACGCTTCCTCGTTATTCACTCCACTGATTGCAGCATGTTGGCCAAGGGCAACATGACCCATCAGAGGAGAGCATTAGCTAGTGTAATTGGTAGAAAGCCGAAGGTGACCCGTTTCTCGGACGATAGCCTTCTGTCGAATGCGGCGGATCCCTCCGAGGCGGCCAAGATAAGAGCCCTTCGGACACTTGATGGCACGCCTGTGAGTGTGACGTCTCACTTTACCATGAACTTTGTGAAAGAGTACTTTATGCGGGGGAACTCGTTGACAAGTCCATAGATGACATCACCTAAGAGCTGGTCGACCATGGAGCAGTTAAGGTCGAACGTGTGATCAGAAAAAAGGGAGGGGCCTCGAGACCCACTCCTACACTCTTCGTCACGTTCGACTGTGACAAGCTTCCTGAGTCAGTGCATACGGGTTGGTACCGCTACCGCGTAAAAACATTCGTGCCACTGCCGCAACGGTGCTATTATTGTGACCGCTTCGGCCATACGGATCGTTCATGTAGACGTGCAAAAGTGGGGTCACCTGAAGTCTGTGTAAATTTATCCAAGTCTGCACACGGTTAGTCCAAATCGTGTGTGGCCAAGTGTCAATTGCGGAGAGCTTCAGTCGGCTTCTTCGAAGCAATGTGGGGCATATCTCCTTGAGAAAGAAATCCTGGCTTTCAGGCCTAGGATCGACTCTCATTCCGTGAGGCTAAGGACTTGGTCCTAGTGCGCCCGTCTCTGCCTCGGACGTCTTACGCCTCAATGGTTAGAAAGACACCCTCTGCTTGTGGCCCATCCAGGCCAACGAGCACGGTTGTTTCCGTGCCCATTCGGAGCCCTTATGTGGCTCTACTCAACCCGGGCGCTCCCCTGGTAGAGCTGGCAGCACAAAGGGTTCACACCCAGCCTCAGCTAAAACCAGGGCTACCACCCTTACCACAGTGTGACCGTTTCCCGTAAGGCAAAACGGCCACGCGCCTCTACCGAGTCATTAGACTCACAGGAGGCAACACCCCTGAAGTTGGTCGCCAGGCCATCTTCCGAGGTTCCTAAAGCTGTCCCCAGAAAGGAGCACAGCAACAAAGGAGCTACGGCTCCTTCCCCCACGCCTAGTGGTAGGCTGAGAGGCTCGGAAACGGTGGATCCTCGAAAAGAGGGCCCCCCCACCTCCGACGCAACAACCCCCGCCTATGGTTTCGAGGTGGAGGGAGGAAAAGACTAGCATGACGAGCCCAACCTCCCCCAATAAGTCCTCGAAGGCAACAGCGCCTGGGGTTCGGCCTCCGGGAAGCGTACGGCCATCCCTGTGAGAGTCTTCTGTTCAAAGAGGCCCCCGCGTCTCCTCCGAGCTAGATCTGGAGGGCATATTGCTTCAATGGATTTGCCGTGGACTCCGGGCCAATTGAGAGGAGCTTCGGAGGCTCGTCTTGTCCCGTTCCCCGTTAGCGTTTTTTCTGCAGGAGACCATGCTAGGCGCGTGCCCCCTGCCCCCCCGCCCCGGAGGATAAGCGTTTTGCGACCCCACTACGAAGAGATGGGGGCCGGGCTGGGGGACGCGCGGTTTACACCTGGCATGATTTCTCCGTTCTTCTTTTCACTTTAGATACCTCCTTTCAGGCAGTGGCTGTGCAGCTGCACCTGGATAGGAGGTATACTGTTATTTCTACGTACATTCCACCGTCAGCTGACTTCGACGCGGGGGACTTCCGCCGTACCGTGGCACGGTTGCCGAGGCCCTTTCTCATGCTTGGAGATTCGAATGGCAGACACTCTCTATAGGGAGATTAGTCAATAAATCCCAGGGGACAAGACCTTGCCGACCTAATCGAAGAGCTTGAGATAGGTGTCCTACATGTGGATGAGTTTACGCATCACTGCCAGAGAACCACCTTATTTTCAAGCCTTGATCTATCTTTGTGCTTTTCGGATTCACAGACTGAATTTGATTAGGGATAGGGGGGGTCGATGACCTCCATGGTAGTGATTACTTTCCCATTCAAATATAATTTTCAGGGCAACTGCCGCCTGAGAGCCCACCTCGGTGGTGCTTGGCGTAAGCGCGGTGGCCTGCATTTCAGGAAATGACTAAATTCTCTATCTCAGTCGTTGAGTTCTTCTCCGCTAACCTCATTTTTTGCGGGCCTGAATACTATTCCTAGGACGTCTGGCCGTTTTGCACGCAGACCACTCCCGTGGTGGCCGGCCGAGTGTGAGACGGCTTTCAAACAGGAGCGTTATGCCTGCATGCGCTATAAGCGCCGCCAAAATGATTTCACTATTGGTGAATTTCGTCGGGCTAGGGCTAGGTTCCGGGATATTTCGAAGCACACCCGCCGCTCTTCTTAGTGGCATGCGTGTCTTCACTTTACGGGAAGACCCATCTAGCAGAGGTGAGGAGGTGAGTCAAAAGGATTCGGGGCAAGTTCTCGCAGGACCCCCTTCCCGTTCTCCAGAAGAATGGGACCACAATCACGGATCTCACGTCCGTGGCGAGATCCTTTGTGACCGCTTTCTTCGCATTCTCTATCCGGGATGCTGCTTCGCCAGCATTCAATGCGCGTCGTCATGTCGCGGAAGACCGCCGACTAGACTTTACCTCCAGAGGTGGAGAACCGTTCAATGAAAGCTTTACTCTGAGTGAGTTGCGTTCCGGTCTTGCTTCGTGGGCGGACACCGCCATGCTTCTACGCCATGTCCCGTATGCCATTATTCGACACCTGGGTGGGCGAAGCATGGACTTTCTCTTAGATTTGTTCAACAGGATCTGGGTGGAGGGTCTCCTCTCAGATTCCTGGCGAATCGCTACTGTGCTTGCCTTTCGCAAACCGGAGAGAGATCACTCTACTCCGGCCGGTTTCCGCCCAATATCTCTAACCTCTTGCGTGTGCAAGTTGATGGAGAAATTCGTAAATGGTAGAGTAGCCTTTTTCCTGGACAGCGGAGGCCATCTGTCTTCTGCACAGTGCGGCTTCTGCAAGTTCCACTTCACGTTCCACTCCACGTCGGATGCTCTGCTCCGACTGGAATATGCCGTCTGCGAGGCCTTCTCCGTAGACAGCACTACGCTACGGTGTCTCTCGATCTGAAGAAGGCCAATGATACCGCATGGCGATACGGTATCATGGAGACTCTCCACACGATGGGTGCGAGGGGACGCCTCCCGATGTTTGTAACTAAATCTTTGCGAGATCGTCGATCGGTGTACGGGTGGGAGAGCCCTTCTCCGGCCCAATGGAGCAGGAAGAGTGTGTCTCGCAGTAAAGTGTCCTCAGTGTCATACTGTTTGCCCTGAGGATCAACGGCATCACATCAATGCTGCCGGAAGATGTTCTCGCTACGCTCTACGTGGACGACCTTTCGATCTCTTTTGGCGCGGCCCAGATGCCAAATCTGGAGCGTCGACTCCAACAGTTATTGAACCGCGTCTCTCGCTATCCCGAAGCGCACAGTTTTTGCTTTTCCTTGGCCAAGACTAAGATGGTGCATTTATGCCGCCAACCACGGCTTCACCCCATTCCAGCTTTATTTCTTAATGGGGTGCGCCTGGTAGTGATTGAATCGCATGGTCTCCTTGGTCTTGTATTTGACCGACGCCTCACCTGGGAGGCTAATATTCGCAGCCTTATGGTCTCTTGTACCCACGCCATGGATATTCTCCGCTCCGTGACGTTCAGCGCTTGGGCGCTGATAGGGCTACTGCCTTACCTTTATATCGATCCTTTGTTCGTTCGAAGCTCGACCTGGGATGCGAGTTTTATGCATCCGCAGCCGAGCGAATATTGCGGAAGGTAGACTCGATCCACCACATCGGCCTTCACCTTGCGACCGGTGCCTTCCGCATTTTCTCCATTGAGAGCCTACTAGTCGATGCTAGGGATATGCCACTAGCTCTACGCCGTATACAGTGCATCACTCGCCTGTACGCGCAAGCCCGGCACCTCCCTCAGTCGCCAACAGCTCTCACTGCATCCGCAGCTGATTTCGACGGTGCTTATGCCGCCGAGAGACGCCAGTCATACCCTAAGCCCTTTGGGTTTAGGGCCAGGAAACTCCTTCGAGAGCTAGGTATAGCTCTCGGGCCGGTGGCGCCCCTGTTTTTGCCGAGGACGCCACCTTGGAGTGTACCACATTTGACTATTTCTCGCTACGCCTATGCTCCAAAAGATTGTACAGCGCCGGGAGTATTGCGTTCGACCTTTTTGGAGCAGACCTCATGTCACGCTGGAACCGTTCCAGTGTATACGGATGGTTCCAGGTCCGAAGGAGGGGTCGGCCCTCTACGCCTTATCCTTTCTGTTTGAAGTCATCGAGGCTCTGCTAGGCGCTGCGTCTGTCTTCACGGCCGAGCTGGTCGCAATATTACACTCGGTACGGAAAATTATGCGAGGTGCCCGTTTCGGAGGCCGGATTGTGATCTATAGCGACTCACAAAGCGCCATGAGCGCTTTCGGGGCATTGTAATATCCGCATTCCTTGATTCGTGATATTTGTAACGCCACGATTTTGCCAAGCCAGGCCGATATCGAGATTATCTTCTGCTGGGTCTTTGCTATTTAGGAATTGCTAGGACCGGGCGACCGGACCAGTGTTACGCTCTACCTCACACCGACTATATGGCAGGAATACGAGCAGCGTTTGGAACTGCTTGGCAAAGAAGATGGCAGACGGTCCAGGGGCACTTAAAGTAGCGTGCCATTGCACTACGACTGTTCCCATGGACCTATCCCCCAATGCCACCACGGCTTCAGGTCGCTTTCTGTTGTCTCCGAATTGAGCACATTCGTGTGCCACAACGCCATTTGATGGAGCGCTCGCCAGTGCCCTATTGTGATGACTGCGTCGTCCCCCAGACTGTTCGGCACATTCTTGTCGAATGTCCTAGTCTGGGTGATCTTCGCGCACGATATACCCAAAAGAAAGATAGATGTCTTCTTTAAAAGGTAAGAGCAGAAGTCGACTCCGTATCCATCTCTAAATAAGGTTTGTAAACAAAATTAAACTACGTTAAATCCCTCCTTGCTTTTGTGGATCATTTTGATGAACAGGTTCTTCAACATATCAATCTTACCATATCTAGAGGTCAATATATTTTTACTCGAGGGAGAGATTTCTTCTTAAATCGATAAACCACGAGTTCCCATCTCAAATTAACTCTCTTTGGACGAAGGAAAAATAATTCCCCCTAACATTTCCGATTCTTACCGGCGACTCTTAACAGGAATTTAAAAGATATATTAACTGGTCTTGAACGAAGCTACACGTAACTGAACTTTATCCCCTTCTTCTTCCTTTTTTTTCTAGAGACCCAAGATAAGCTCAATTTTCCATTTCCATTCTCCCTAGTTAAGAACATTGTGGGCCCCAAACACATTAACACAAAGTTGACCAAAGCCGCTTACCTTAAGAGATACAGTGAGGCGACACAAGTATTTTCACGCTTAAATTTTTAATATTTGTGAAAAATTTCGTGCTCTCATCTGTTTTTAATCCAATAGCAAACTATGTATACATATATTTAACAGAAGAAAGACATATGAGGCAGATTTTATTTGTATATAACAAGTGCTACTAAACAAAATATATCAGGACACAAAAGTATTCATCTACTCTAATAACATGCGAGAATATTGTATTAAACAAAAGAAATCATATAAATTCGATGAAAAGGGCAAAATTGAAGATTTGGAGAAATTTCTAGAAACGAAACTGATGCAAACTGCCGAATATTAGCACCGTAATTCATTGATAAGAATCCATAGAAGAAGGACGTTTACTTTGAGCAATGCCAAAGGTCAAAGAAATCTTTCAAACCATTCAACATCATATAATTAAAACATCCTTCAGATGTCTTATCCTATAGGGCCATTTATGAGCGAGATTGGGTGCCTTATTCAACTGTTGGTTTTATAATTGGAAAGCATCGCGAGTAAAGAATCACCTCTGACTTGCAATGAGCCGATGCTCCTTACAAAATTAACGATCGGTCTTGACGTTACCTGCTTCGAAAGCTAAGGAATAATCCAATGATTAATATGAAAGATCTCCAAAGTGATCTTGAATCGTCAGAGACTGGAGTGATTAAAATAACTATTAGTAGAAAGCCCGATCTTAATAATCTGCATTCTTTCACGCCCCGCAAAAATCCATTTCTTAATAATAACCATGTAATGAATAAATTAAAGTTTGCCAAAGAACATCTTGAAAAGTGAAGTGAATATTGGAACAATGTTATATAGTCAGATGAAACTAAAATAGAACTTTTGGGCCAAAATGATGCTCGCCACATTTAGAGGGCAGAAAAAACTGCCTATGATCCTAAGCACACCATCCCAACCACTAAACACCGAGGAGGTAGTCTCATGGTTTGGGGTTGCTTTATTTCACCTAGCACAGTACTTTACATCATTGATGTGAAAATGGATGGTGCCACGTATCGAAAGATTATTGGAGGAAAAGCTGCTCCCAAGTGTGAAATTTTTTTACGGCCGCCACCAATCGATATTTTGGCAGTACAACGATCATCAGCACTTCCTTCAATGGCCTAGTCAATCTCAAGGCCTCAATCCTATTAAGCATTTGTAGAGAATACTGATTGCTGCAATCCGAAAGAGAAACCAACAGAACCTTGCCTCTTTGAGGGAGATTTGCGTTGAAGAGTGGTACAAATTATCAAAAAATGATAGCAAAAAGTTAATATCAACCTATGAAAATCGTCTTCGTGTTGTTATTGCAAACCAAGATTATGCCAGAAAATATTATGTTTCCCGCTAGTTTTCTAACCAGACGAAAGCACGAAATATTTCAGGAATATTGAAAGTTTAAGTATGTAAATACTTGTGAGGCTTGACTTTATCTGGATAATTCCAAGGAAAATTATGAATGAATTATCGAATATTTTCGAAACTACTTCGCTGCCATTTGACGTTTAGACAAAATATAGCATGCTAAGCAATTTTGAGATGATATATATTTTTTAAACAAACGATAATTCAAATGCCCCCTTAAAAATCCTATTTAAATGCTCATCTTAAATTGAAACTTTCAAAAAAATGTTTGCCTCCTCAGGGATGACACTATTTGTAGCTTCATGCTTTTGGTAGCTAGAGGAGTGCACGTTCTCTCGGCCTAAAGCGAATTAGGGAAACCCCGTCACACTGGGTTCCCTTGAACTCTGAAGAGGGCTGGGAAAGTTGTGGGTGCCCTTTATCCTCGCTCCTTCTCAGCACTAATTTCTTATTTATTTTTTACTCTACGATTATCCCCTCAATCTTTGGTCGTATACCAGTACTTGGTCCTGAGAGGAACTGTTCTTTTTCGAACCGAGTGAAAATTAGGGAAGATTAGTCACTGGGTTAAATTGAACTCTAGGACTGGGCATGGGGAAGCTGTGGGTGCGCTTTCCCTTCGTTCTCTTTTAACATTCCCCTTTTTGCTACGCGTATCCCCTCAACACTTTTACAAGATGTCAGGATCTCACCATCTGCCTCATGTTGTATCATAAGAGAAGCTTTTGAACCTCTATAAACAACGCCCTGTAACGACCGCAGGTCACAAGAGACCAGGACTTGAGGGCTCCTGAGCGTTGGAGCAAAATTAATGGGAACATCGGGTTTGTCCAATAACCACTTCTCTGCGGGTAATAGACTGACCGCTTCCCTGCGACCATTCTCGGGTACCAAAGGCTGTAGTGCTTATGGCGGAGAGCTTTACTGCTTTCTTGGCTGCCAGGCCAACGAAAATTGCAGGTCCCGTCTCTTGGTTGCCACAACAGATCTTCAAACTTTGGCCTTCATGTCGACGATTAGTACGACCTAGTAAGGAAATCTGCCTGTCGCCCTGCTTCTCTGGCTGCTCAGTTGTGAGCTGCGGGCCTTAGAAATTGACTGGTCCACTGGATAGCTTCAGGTTAGTGTGCGTCGCTGTAATGGCGCGCAAACGAACCTTTAACGCACCGAGGGTGGAGACCTGAAAAGGGGCGAAAACCGAGATGAGATAAACGGGAGCTGTAGACGCGGTATA